>SJYA01002344.1:196935-273981 GCA_006410615.1 Neotragus moschatus | reverse complement strand
GACTCCCTTCCCGCCCCAGGCTGGGGACCGGGAGAGCCGGGGCTGACCTGGGGAGTTCCCCTGCGGCGCGGGGAACTCTCGCCCGAGCCGGAGAGAGAAGGGCCCCCATCCCCCGCGGCGGGGCGGGACCGCTAGGCCCCGAAAGCCGCTGGTCTCCTTCCCCCGGCGCACCTCCAGCGTGTAGCTCTCGCTCATGCTCCGGTAGCTCTCCCAGGCCTCGGCCCGCGCCGCCTCGTCCATGTTCAGGCGGCTGCACAGCTCGTCAAACCGCTGCTGGGTCTGAGGGGCCGGTGACCGGGCCGGCTGCGCGGCGTCCTCCGCCTCGCCATCGTCCTCCTCCTCCTCATCTGAGGCCGCCGCCGCCGGAGGGGGAGGCGGGGGCGGCGGCGATTGGTCGCCTCCCGACGGCATAGCGTACACCTGTGCGGCGGGTCCTCAGGTGAGCCGAGGGCCCGGGCCCGCAGCCATTCAAACCGCGAAGCGCCCGCCGGTCGGCCGCCCTCTCGGCGACTGCGCCGCCGCCAACGGGCTGGACTGCAAGCCGGCACCCGTAGTTCGGAGCACGGCCTGCTGGGAAATGTAGTCCAGGCCGGAGACCCACGGGGATCAAAAATCACATTTTAAAAAAGTCATCTCGCGTCCTCTCCCTTAGCCTGAGATAAAAACGACTTCTCTACATTTCAAGTACCTCTTCCTCGGGAGACCCATTCAGCAGGATTGTACTGAAGAGAAAGTATCTATGAAACGTTGACACATGAAGGTTTAGTGTTCAAAGTGTCCTCAGAAATAATACTTATCACCTGCGTGTCCTAATCTGAAAAACCAAGGTAATAGTAAGGGCCTGTCTGCCTAAATTCAAATTTTGGCATCACTCTTACAAATTCTAGTTCTTTCCTATATTTATTTTTTGTCTGAGCTGCAGTGGTTTGTGGTATCTTATTTCCCCGGTCAGGGATTCAACCAGCGCCCCTTTCAATGGAAGCAGAGTCCTAACCGGTGGACCGCCAGGGAATTCTCCTTTTCTGTGTTTTAATTTTATGTGAGACTTTCAAATAATTAATTGATTTTTTTTAAGAGTGATTCATTTTCCCCCCCATAGGGTGAATTTACATTTACTCATAAGTGACATATTTGTTCTGTTCTCAAAACTTCATTTTTCTTTGCTTTCTCTTTTCAAATCTATATGAATCACTTTATTTCCAGTCTTCTTTGGTTTATAAAGCAGTATAGTATTAATAAGTAGGAGTATTATTTTGCAACAAAAGTCCATCTGGTCAAAGCTATTTCCAGTAATCATGTATGGATTTGAGAGTTGGACCGTAAAGAAAGCTGAGTGCCGAAGAATTGATGCTTTTGAACTGTGGTATTGGAGAAGACTCTTGAGAGTCTGTTGGACTGCAAGGANTTTGCAACAAAAGTCCATCTGGTCAAAGCTATTTCCAGTAATCATGTATGGATTTGAGAGTTGGACCGTAAAGAAAGCTGAGTGCCGAAGAATTGATGCTTTTGAACTGTGGTATTGGAGAAGACTCTTGAGAGTCTGTTGGACTGCAAGGAGATCAAACCAGTCAATCCTAAAAAAAAATCAACCCTGAATTTTCATTGGAAGGAGTGATGTTGAAGATGAAGTTCTCATACTTTGGCTATCTGATGAGATGGGCTGACTCATTGGAAAAGATCCTGATACTGGGAAAGATTGAAGGCAGGAGAAGAAGGGGACAACACAAGATGAGATAGTTGGATGGCATTACCAACTCGCTGGACATGAGTTTGAGTAAGCTCCAGGAGTTGGTGGTGGACAGGGAGGCCTGGTGTGCTGGAGTCCATGGGGGTCACAAAGAGTCAGACATGACTGAGTGACTGAACTAAACTGATAGTATAAGACGTTTTTCTGCTCCAGGAGCCCAAGGCACTGCTGTTTTGCTATGAGGTCACTTTTCTGTCTCTTCATTTGACCCTTTGAACACAGCCACCTTACTGCAAGGAAGCCCAGGTCACTTAGGGTAGCCTATTATCAAAGATAGATAAAGCCATAGACATCAGTGAAAGCGATGAAAACATTTTATTCCATCACTCCTGACAGTAGGGGAAAGAGCCAGGCTCAGTCCTGGTTTGTGTGGAGAGGACTAGGGATTTAAAGGGAAAATGAAAGAGTAGAGGTGGGAGAAAAGAGAAGAGCTCAAGCAAAACTGTGAAGAGGGTTAATGAGTATAAATATAATTAGGGCAGCTGGGCCTGCTAGCTGTCAATTTGTTGAACGTAGAATTGTATCCTCTCACAAACACAGGGAACAGAGACTCTGTCCTTCCTGAGGATAACATTTCAAAGGAATGGCTTTCAGGTGACTGAGAAAGACACTCTTGATTTGTAGATGACACAGTCAGCCCTCGGTAAACATAGGTTGTGCATTGGCGGATTCAGCCAACTGTGGATCAAAAAATATTAAAAAAAAAAAAAAATTCCCAGGAAGAGGGTGGGAGGGATGGTCAAGAGGGAGGAGATATACTTAGAGCTGATTCTGGAGAAGGCAATGGCACCCCACTCCAGTACTCTTGCCTGGAAAATCCCATGGACGCAGGAGCCTGGTGGGCTGCAGTCCATGGAGTCGCTAGGAGTCGGACACGACTGAGCGACTTCACTTTCACTTTTCCTTTCATGCATTGGAGAAAGAAATAGCAGCCCACTCCAGTGTTCTTGCCTGGAGAATCCCAGGGATGGGGGAGCCTGGTGAGCTGCCATCTGTGGGGTCGCACAGAGTCAGACACGACTGAAGCGACTTAGCAGCAGAAGCAGAGGAGCTGATTTCATTTTGTATGGCAGAGACCAACACAATACTGTAAAGTAGTTATCCTTCAGTTAAAAATAAATTTTAAAATATTTCCAGAAATTTCCAAAAACAAAACCTGAGTTTGCCACACACCCTAGCAACTATTTACACAGCATTTACATTGTATTTTAAACTAAGTGCAAAGCACATATATTGAGTGGGGCTTCCCTGGTGGCTAAGATGGTAAAGAATCTGCCTGCAATGCAGGAGATCTCAGTTCGATCCCTGGGTAGGGGAAGATCCCTTGGAAAAGGGAATGGCAACCCACTCCAATATTCTAGCATGGAGAATTCCATAAACAGAGGAAGCTGGCAGGCTACAGTCCATCGACTTGCAAAGAATCAGACACAACTGAACTACTAACACTTTCAATTTCTTTACATTGTGTCAGGTATTGTAAGTGATCTAGAGATGATTTAAAGTTTACAAGAGGATGTACATAGCTTGTATGGAAATACTATGATGTTTTATATGACTTCAATGCCAAGCAGATATTGTATCTGTAGGGCTCCTGGAACCAATGCCCTGAAGATACCAAGGGATTTCTATACATCTAAGAAGGGCAGGGGAAGGTATCACAATTGTAAGTCCTATTTAGTAAATGCTGTAGGAAAGGGACAGTCGGGGCTTTTCATCAGAAGTTCACAAGAACAATCTTTAAATTCTGGCAGCACTGAGCCTTCTCAGGCAGGCATGTTAATAGGGACTGGAGTCATCCTGGGACCCAGTCTTATGTTGTTAGAAGCCATGAAGAGTTTGGGCATCTCTTAGAGCAAAGAGAGGGTTTGGGCAGGAGTTCTGCTGTTTCCCTTTGCCCATAGGACCTGAGTTCCCTGGTCCTTAGCCTCCGCCATGCTGAATGAGCCGTTGGAAGCAGATCCTTCAGCCTCTGGTCAAGCTGTCCTGGCTAGTGCTATATGGAGCAGAGATGAACCCTGCCAAACAGCAGATCTGTGGACAAAAATAATAATTATTTGATCATTATTGTTTAAAATCATGATTTTTTTGGGTGGCTTGTTATACAGCAACAAACAACCAAACATCTGTTAAGTGTAAGACATATGTCTATCAATTATCATGAAAGAAAAGAAAGCACTTAATAACGAACTTTTTTCTTGGTCAATTTTTATGCCACCACTACTCTTACCAATAGATTAAAAATTTTAACTTTGAAAAGCTAAAATTACCTAATAATTGACATTAACCTTCCTTCCAGAAAAAAAGAACTAGGCACTTAAGTCAGAGGCACTTTTGATGATGGCAATTAACTGACTTGGACGTTAGACTTCTAGACTAGAGTTACAAAACTTTTATTTCCCTTACTTCCTTCTCCTCCTTCTGAACTGTGGTATTGGAGAAGACTCTTGAGAGTCCTTTGGACTGCATGGAGATCCAACCAGTCCATCCTAAGGAGATGGACTCGGTGTTCATTGGAAGGTCTGATGTTGAAGCTGAAACTCCAACATTGGCCACCTGATGCGAAGAGCTGACTCATTTGAAAAGACCCTGATTCTGGGAGGGATTGCAGGCAGGAGGAGAAGGGGATGACAGAGGATGAGATGGTTGGATGGCATCACCAACTCAATAGACATGAGTTTGGGTAGGCTCCAGGAGTTGGTGTTGGACAGGGAGGCCTGGCATGCTGCAGTTCATGGGGTCACAAAGAGTCAGACCCGACTGAGCGACTGAACTGAACTGAACTGAAGCTTTTCACATCAGTTGGCCAAAGTATTGGAGCTTCAGCTTCAGCATTAGTTCTTCCAATGAATATTCAGGGTTGATTTCCTTTAGGATTGACTGATTTGATCTCCTTGCAGTCCAAGGGACTCTCAAGAATCGAGTTCTCCAGCACCACAATTTGAAAGTATCAATTCTTCAATACTCTGCCGCCTTTATAGTCCAGCTCTCAAATTCATACATAACTACTGGAAAACCATAGCTTTGACTTGTTGGCACAGTGATGTCTCTGCTTTTTAATACACTAAGTTTGTCATAGCTTTTCTTCCAAGGAGCAAGTGTCTTTTAATTTCATGGTTGCAATCACAGTCCATGGTGATTTTGGAGCCCAAGAAAATAAACACTTGACACTGTTTCCATTTTTTCCCTCTCTATTTACCATGAAGTGATAGGACCAGTGGAGAAGGCAATGGCACCCCACTCCAGCACTCTTGCCTGGAAAATCCCACGGACAGAGGAGCCTGGTGGGCTGCAGTCCATGGTGTCGCTAAGAGTCAGACACGACTGAGCGACTTCACTTTCACTTTTCACTTTCATGCACTGGAGAAGGAAATGGCAACCTACTCCAGTGTTCTTGCCTGGAGAATCCCAGGGACAGGGGAGCCTGGTTGGCTTCCATCTATGGGGTCGCACAGAGTCGGATAAGACTGAAGCGGCAGATGTGTATAAGAGACAGGTCTTATGTTGTTAGAAGCCATGAAGAGTTTGGGCATCTCTTAGAGCAAAGAGAGGGTTTGGGCAGGAGTTCTGCTGTTTCCCTTTGCCCATAGGACCTGAGTTCCCTGGTCCTTAGCCTCCGCCATGCTGAATGAGCCGTTGGAAGCAGATCCTTCAGCCTCTGGTCAAGCTGTCCTGGCTAGTGCTATATGGAGCAGAGATGAACCCTGCCAAACAGCAGATCTGTGGACAAAAATAATAATTATTTGATTATTATTGTTTAAAATCATGATTTTTTTGGGTGGCTTGTTATACAGCAACAAACAACCAAACATCTGTTAAGTGTAAGACATATGTCTATCAATTATCATGAAAGAAAAGAAAGCACTTAATAACGAACTTTTTTCTTGGTCAATTTTTATGCCACCACTACTCTTACCAATAGATTAAAAATTTTAACTTTGAAAAGCTAAAATTACCTAATAATTGACATTAACCTTCCTTCCAGAAAAAAAGAACTAGGCACTTAAGTCAGAGGCACTTTTGATGATGGCAATTAACTGACTTGGACGTTAGACTTCTAGACTAGAGTTACAAAACTTTTATTTCCCTTACTTCCTTCTCCTCCTTCTGAACTGTGGTATTGGAGAAGACTCTTGAGAGTCCTTTGGACTGCATGGAGATCCAACCAGTCCATCCTAAGGAGATGGACTCGGTGTTCATTGGAAGGTCTGATGTTGAAGCTGAAACTCCAACATTGGCCACCTGATGCGAAGAGCTGACTCATTTGAAAAGACCCTGATTCTGGGAGGGATTGCAGGCAGGAGGAGAAGGGGATGACAGAGGATGAGATGGTTGGATGGCATCACCAACTCAATAGACATGAGTTTGGGTAGGCTCCAGGAGTTGGTGTTGGACAGGGAGGCCTGGCATGCTGCAGTTCATGGGGTCACAAAGAGTCAGACCCGACTGAGCGACTGAACTGAACTGAACTGAAGCTTTTCACATCAGTTGGCCAAAGTATTGGAGCTTCAGCTTCAGCATTAGTTCTTCCAATGAATATTCAGGGTTGATTTCCTTTAGGATTGACTGATTTGATCTCCTTGCAGTCCAAGGGACTCTCAAGAATCGAGTTCTCCAGCACCACAATTTGAAAGTATCAATTCTTCAATACTCTGCCGCCTTTATAGTCCAGCTCTCAAATTCATACATAACTACTGGAAAACCATAGCTTTGACTTGTTGGCACAGTGATGTCTCTGCTTTTTAATACACTAAGTTTGTCATAGCTTTTCTTCCAAGGAGCAAGTGTCTTTTAATTTCATGGTTGCAATCACAGTCCATGGTGATTTTGGAGCCCAAGAAAATAAACACTTGACACTGTTTCCATTTTTTCCCTCTCTATTTACCATGAAGTGATAGGACCAGTGGAGAAGGCAATGGCACCCCACTCCAGCACTCTTGCCTGGAAAATCCCACGGACAGAGGAGCCTGGTGGGCTGCAGTCCATGGTGTCGCTAAGAGTCAGACACGACTGAGCGACTTCACTTTCACTTTTCACTTTCATGCACTGGAGAAGGAAATGGCAACCTACTCCAGTGTTCTTGCCTGGAGAATCCCAGGGACAGGGGAGCCTGGTTGGCTTCCATCTATGGGGTCGCACAGAGTCGGATAAGACTGAAGCGGCTTAGCAGCAGCAGCAACAGCAGATGGGACCAGATGCCATGATCTTAGTTTTCTGAATGTTGAATTTTAAGCCAGCTTTTCACTCTCCTCTTTCACCGTCATCAAGAGGCCCCTTAGTTCTTCTTCACTTTCTGCCATAAGAGTGGTATCATCTGCATATCTGAGGTTGTTGATATTTCTCCTGGCAGGCTTGATTCCAGCTTGTGCTTTATCCAGCCCAGCATTTTGCATGGTGTACTCTGCATATAAGTTAAGTAAGCAGGGTGACAATATATAGCCTTGACGCACTCCTTTCCTGATTTAGAACCAGTCCATTGTTCCATGTCCGGTTGTAACTGTTGGTTCTTGACTTGCATACACATTTCTCAGGAGGCAGATCAGGTGTTCGCATCTCTTGAAGAATTTTCCATAGTTTATTATGATCCACACAGTCAAAGGTTTTGGCATAGTCAATAAAGCAGAAATAGATGTTTTTCTGGAACTCTCTTGCTTTTCCTGTGATTCAGTAGATGTTGGCAATTTGATCTCTGGTTCCTCTGCCCTTTGTAAATCCAGTTTGAACATCTGGAAGTTCTCTGTTCACATACTGTTGAAGCATGTTGTGGAGAATTTTGAACATTATTTTGTTAGCATATGAGATGAATACAATTGTGTGGTTTGAACGTTCTTTGGCCTTGCCTTTCTTTGGGATTGGAATGAAAACTGACCTTTTCCAGTCCCAAGGCCACTGCTGCTGGCATATTGAATGCAGCACTTTAACAGCATCATCTTTTAGTACTTGCAATAGCTCAGCTAGAATTCCATCACCTCCATTAGCTTTGTTCTTAAGCTAGTTTTTTGTGTTACCTAAGGCCCACTTGACTTTGGACTCCAGGATGTCTGGCTCTAGGTGAGTAATCACACCAACATGGTTATCTGGGTCATGAAGATCTTTTTTGTATAGTCCTTCTGGATATTCTTGCTACCTTCTCTTAATATTTTCTGCTTCTCTTAGGTCCATACCATTTCTGTCCTTTATTGGGCCCATCTTTGTATGAAATGTTCCCTTGATATCTCTAAGTTTCTTGAAGGATCTTTAGCCTTTCCCATTCTATTGTTATCCTCTGTTTCTTTGCATTGATCACTGAGGAAGGCTATCTTATCTCTCCTTGATATTCTTTGGAACTGTGCATTCATATGGGTATATCTTTCCTTTTCTCCTTTGCCTTTAGCTTCCCTTCTTTTCTCAGCTATTTGTAAGACCTCCTCAGACAACCATTTTGCCTTTTTCATTTCTTTTTCTTCAAATGATGTACTCTGCATTTAAATTAAATAAGCAGGGTAACAGTGTGCAGCACTGATGTAATCCTTTACCAATTTGGAACCAGTCCATTGTTCCATGTCCAGTTCTAACTGTTCTTTTTTGACCTGCATACAAGCTTCTCAGGAGACAGGTAAGGTGGTGTGGTATTCCCATCTCTTTAAGAATTTTCCACAGCTTGTTGTGATCCACATAGTCAAAGGATTTAGCATAGTCAATGAAGGACATTTTTTTTGTTTTATTCTCTTGCTTTTTCCATGATCCAGCAGATGTTGGCAATTTGATCTCTGGTTCCTCTGCCTTTCTAAATCCAGCTTGTACATCTGGAGTTTTCAGTTCACGTACTGCTGAAGCCTAGCTTGAAGGATTTTGAGAATTACATTGTTAATATGTGAAATCAGTGCAATTGTACAGTAGTTTGAACATTCTGGGATTGCCTTTCTATGGAACTGAAATGAATAGTGACTTTTTCCAGGCTTGTGGCCACTGCTCAGTTTTCCAAATTTGCAAGCCACATAGACAGGCAAAAAAAAAAAAAAAAAAACTCTTAAAAAATAAGCTACCCAATTTTTAAAATGGGCAGAACTGAATAGACATTTTCCCAAAAAGACATACAAATGGCCAAGAGGCACATGAAAAGATACTCAACATCACTCATCATCAGGAAAATACAAATCAAAACCACAATGAAATATTACCTTATACCTATCAGATTGCTGCTGCTGCTGCTGCTAAGTCACTTCAGTCATGTCTGACTCTGTGCAACCCCATAGACGGCAGCCCACCAGGCTCCTCCGTCCCTGGGATTCTCCAGGCAAAAACACTGGAGTGGGTTGCCATTTCCTTCTCCAATGCATGAAAGTGAAAAGTGAAAGTGAAGTCGCTCAGTCGTGTCCGACTCTTAGAAACCCCATGGACTGCAGCCCATCAGACTCCTCCGCCCATGGGATTTTCCAGGCAAGAGTACTGGAGTGGGGTGCCATTGCCTTCTCCGACCTATCAGAATAGATATCATCAAAAAGGCTATAAATAACAAATTTTGGCAAGGATGTGGAGGGAAAAAAACCTAGTACACTGTTTATGGGAATGTATATTGAGCAGCCACTATGGAAAATAATATGGAGGTTCCTCAAAATAAAGAAGAAAAAAAAAAGAACTACCAGATGATCCAGAAATTCCACTTCTTGGTATTTATTGGAAAAAAATGAAATCACTAGCTCAGAAAGATGCCTGCACCTCTGTATTCATAGGAGCATTATTTACCGCATCCAAGACATGGAAGTAACCTAAGTGTTCATTGACTGATGAATAGATAAAGATAGTTGTATATAGTGGAATATTATTCAGCCATAAGAAGAAGGAAATCCTGCCATTTGTGACAACAAGCATAGGCTCATGAGGGTGTTATACTAAGTGAAATAAGTCAGACAGAGAAAGACAAATACCATATGATATCTGATATGTGAAATCTAAAATAAAGGAAAAAGCAAAAGAAAGCTCACAGATACAGAGAAGAGATTGGTGGTTACCAGAGGTGGGCAGGAGTGGGTAGGTGAAATGGGTGGCCATGGACAAAAGGTACAATCTTCCAGTTATAAATAGGTAACTTATGGGGATGTAAAGTACAGCATGGTGACTACAGGTAAAATGCCACATTGTATGTGTGAAGAGGAAACCTTAAACGAAAGTGAACCTTAAAATTTCACATCACAAGAAAAAAAGTTATACTTTTGTGTAGTTATAGATGTTAACTAAACTTGTGATAATCATATATGTATATATATGCATACATACATCAAATCGTTATGTTATATACCTAAGACTAATACAATGTTACATGTCAATTTTATCTCAATTTTTAAAGAATTAAAAAGAAATCAATCTCGGTTATTCCAGAGATTTGGTTCTTGGGCTCTGATTATTCTTTCACTCATTCATTCATTCATTCATTTAGCCAGAGATTGTGCCATCCATTCACCCAAATATTCAGCTGATGTTTGGTGAGTGCCTATTATGTGTCAAGTACTTTGCCAAGCACTGAAGATATAGTAGTGAATGATAAATGCACGGTGTCTGCCCTCCAGAGTTTATGCTGACACGGGGAAAACAGACCTAGAACAAACAGAAATTGTCAAATGTGAATATATTACAAAAAAGAAAGTCAGGAAACTATAGGAGTGCATTCTGGAAGAGGTTTACCAGGCACAGGAGTAGGGCTGCCTGGGTGGGTAGAAGTAGACAAAGGCTTTCCCTTCTTCCCCTTCACTTCTGCAAGAAAAAATCTAAAAGTTATAGCCAGTACAAGGGAAGGGTTCATTTCAGGCAGAGGAAAAAGCTTTTGGAAAGACTGTGCATCAGGAAAAAGCGTGAGTGATTCAGGGAGTTGTAGGAATGAGAATGTGGTTGAAGTATAAAAAGCAAGAGGAAAAGGCAGGAGGTATGGATAGAGATGATGTCAAAGTCCTGGTTAAGATTTTGGACTTGATTCTAAAGCTGACTGGAAGGTTAAGGTTTTAGGGTAAGGAGAGCAGTAACACTCTGTTACCCAAACCTAGAGGAGTGTTTATCACTTAATAGGTATTCAACTAATATTTCTTTAACTTGACACCTAGCTTGACATCAAGGCCTCTACTGAATTCTGTGAGGCCCAGGTCAAAATGAAATCAATCATACTGATCAAACTGATTTCCTCAGTTTTCATTAAAGATTCAAACCTTTGTATAGCACAGGGAACTATACTTAATATTTTATAGTAACCTACAAGGGAAAAGAATTTGGAAAAGAATATATGCATACTTAAATATATACACATGTTTATAATATATGTGTATTGTGTATGTATGTGTATATGTGTGTGTGTGTATAGATAGATGTGTGTGTGTGTGTGTGTGTGTGTGTTACTTGTTCAGTCGTGTCTGACTCTTTGTGACCCCATGGACTGTAGCCCACCAGGCTCCTCTGTCCAGGGGATTCTCCAGGCAAGAATACTGGAGTGGGTTGAAATTTGCTCCTCCAGGGGATCTTCCTGACCCAGGGATCAAACCCAGGAGCAGGAAATGGCAATCTGCTCCAGTATTCTTGTCTGGAGAACCCATGGACAGAGGAGCCTGGTAGCCTTACAGTTCATGGAGCCACAAAAGAGTCAGAAGTGACTAAACAGCAACAGAAACATTATATAACTGAATCACTTTTTTATGTACCTGAAACTAACACAACTTTGTAAATCAACTCTACTTCAATAAAAAAAGAGAAAAAATTGCTAACCCTACCAGTCATTTCCCTCTCAAGTTAAACAATACTTTGGCCAGGATGAAATATCCTTCTCATGACCCCTCAGTCCTTTCACTGTGCACCCTGGAATGTCCAACATTTCCTCATGTCTCCCAGGTTCAAGGTCAGGAGCAAGGGCTGTGTCCCGTCTGCTGTCCCCTCTCTGCTGTCCCTGGGCCCACTGAACCCTCACTCTCACATCCTCAGGTCATGGAAGCCCACCCCCTATTGTCTCCGTTTTCCCCCTTCAGTAAGTGGCAACAACATTTTCCTGGTTGACTAGGTCAAGATACTTTGGAGTCATCCTTGATTCCTCTTTCTCTTACCTTCTCCATCTAATCCAGCTCAGTCTTCACCTTTTCAAAATCCAACCACCTCTCAGATCCTCCATTGCCTGTTCTCTGCTCTGAGCATCCATCTTCTCTTACCAGCATCCTTGCAAAGTCTGTTCCATCTGGCCTCTCTGCTTCTGTCTTGCCTTTTACCACAACTTCTTCTTCACATAGAAGCTGTAATGGTTAAATTTATGCGTTAACGTGGCTGGGACCCTGTGCCTAGGTATTTAGTCAAAATCCTTTGTTTAGGATGATTCTGTGAGGGTGTTTATGAATAAGATTTACATTTAAATCAGTGGACTTTGAGCAGATTGCTCTCCATAAGAAAAATCACAATATAAAAATATACTTGCACCCCAGTGTTCATTGCAGCACTATTCGTGGAAAGAACCTAATGTCCAATGATAGATAAAAGATGTGGTATACACTGACAATGGAATGTTATTCAGCCACAAAAAAGAATGAAAATAATGCCATTTGCAGCAACATTAGATTGTCATACTGAGTGAAGTTAAAGACAAGTATCATATGATATCGCTTATATGTGGAATCTAAAAAAAATGATACAAATAAACTTATATACAAAACAGAAATAGACTCATAGATATAGAAAACACACTTATGGTTACCAAAGGGGAAAGGTGGGGAGAGATGAATTAGAAGTTTGGGATTAGCATATACACAATACCATATGTAAGATAATCAACAAGGCCCCCTGTACAGCACAGGGAACTATATTCAATATCTTGTAATGACCTATAAGGGAAAACAATGTTTTTCATATATATATGTATATGTGTACATATACATATATATAGGTATATATGTATGTGTGTGTATATATATCTATATATATTTATGTGTCCAAATCACTTTGCTATATACCTGAAACTAACACAAAATTGTGAATCAACTATATTTTAATAAAAAAAATTTTTAATAGGAAAAAACTAATTTTAAAAAAAGAGAGGGTGAGATCATCTTGGGAGTAAATGCATAGATGAGGAAAAAAGAGGTTCCAGAATTCTTGCTTTTACTCTTGATCCCCAGGGGGTGTTCTTAGTTGAAGGAGCTGTTAGCTAGTTTGAGCCACATGGATCAGCAATAAATGTAGTTGAAGGGGTAGAGATTTCCGCAGGGGCTCCAGGAGGGAGACAAAGAGGGTATTTATTAAGCTTAAAAGTTTAAAGATTTCACACTGAGCTTGTACACTGTACCTTCTGTCAGTTTTTAAAAAGCAACTTTATTGAGATACAATTCACATAGTATAAAATTCACCCGCTTAAAGTATACAATGCAGTTGTTTTTAGTTTATTATACTCACAATTATGAAACAAACCAAAATCTGTTGAGAACATTTCCATCATACCAAGGAGACATCCATCCCATACACATGAGCAGTTCAATGCCCCCAACTCTAGGCAACTACTAGTATACTTTCTATCTCTTTGAAAGTGTTAGTCGCTTAGTCATGTCCAACTCTGAGACGCCATGGACTGTAGCCCACCAGGCTCCTCTGTCCATAGAATTCTCCAGGAAAGAATACTGGAGTGGGCTGCCATTTCCTGCTCCAGGGGATCTTCCTGATCCCAGAATCGAACCCAGGTCTCCCATGTTGCAGGTAGATTCTTTCACCATCTGAGCCACCAGGGCAGCCTTATCTGTCTATCTGACCTATAGATTATATCTCGATCTCTATAGATTTGCCTGTTCTGGACATTTCACATAAATAGAATCATACGATATGTGGTCTTTGTGACAGTTTCTATCACTTAGCATAACGTTTTCAAGGTTTATTCATGTTGCAGCATGTATTAGTACTTCATGCTTTTTATTGTTGAGTAATATTTTGTTTTATGGGTATCAGTTCAGTTCAGTCATTCAGTCGTGTCCGACTCTGCGACCCCAACGACTGCAGTACACCAGGCCTCCCTGTCCATCACCAACTTCCAAGTTTATTCAAACTCATGCCCTTTGAGTTGGTGACGCCATCCAACCATCTCATCCTCTGTCATTCCCTTCTCCTCTAGCCTTCCATCTTTCTCAGCATCAAGGTCTTTTCCAATGAGTCAGTTCTTCGCAGCAGGTGGCCAAAGTATTGGAGTTTCAGCTTCTGCACCAGTCCTTCCAATGAATATTCAGAACTGGTTTCCTTTAGGATGGACTGGTTGGATCTCCTTGCAGTCCAAGGGACTCTCAAGAGTCATCTCCAACACCACAGTTCAAAAGCATCAATTCTCTGGCGCTCAGCTTTCTTTATAGTCCACCTCTCACATCCATACATGACTACTGGAAAAACCATAGCTTTGACTAGTCGGACCTTTGTTGGCAAAGTAATGTCTCTGCTTTTTAATATGCTATCTAGGTTGGTCACAACTTTACTTCCAAGGAGCAAGCATCTTTTAATTTCATGGCTGCAGTCACCATCTGCAGTGATTTTGGAGCCCAGAAAAATAAAATCTGTCACTGTTTCCATTGTTTCCCCATCTTTTTGCCATGAAGTTGATGAGACCAGATGCTATGATCTTCATTTTCTGAATGTTGAGCTTTAAGCCAATTTTTTCACTCTCCCCTTTCACTTTCATCAAGAGGCTCGTTAGTTCTTCAATTTCTGCCAGAAGGGTGGTGTCATCTGCATATCTGAGGTTATTGGTATTTCTCCCGGAAATGTTGATTCCAGCTTGTGCTTCTTCCAGCCCAGCATTTCTCATGATGTACTCTGCATAGAAGTTAAATAAGCAGGGTGACAGTATACAACCTTGACGTACTCCTTTTCTTGTTTGGAACCAGTTTGTTGTTCCCTATCCCATTCTAATTGTTTCTTCCCAAACTGCATGCAGATTTCTCAGGAGGAAGGTCAGGTGGTCTGATATTCCCATCTCTTGAAGATTTTCCATAGTTTGTTGTGATCTACATAGTCAAAGGATTTAGCATAGTCAATAAAGCAGACATTTTTCTGGAACTCTTCTGCTTTTTCAATGATTCAGTGGATGTTGGCAATTCGATCTCTGGTTCCTCTGACTTTTCTAAAACCAGCTTGAACATCTGGAAGTTCCCAGTTTGCCAGGGTCCAGCCCCCGCAGGATCCAGGAGAACCTGAAGGAAAAATGGCGTCAGCGGATGATTTAGAGAGAGATAAGGAAAGAATGTTGTAGATAAGAAAATAGAGGAGAGAAAGAGGCTGATATTCCTTGGTTTACATAGAAAACCAATAAAACTCTGAGACAAGGAGTTTGCCCTGTTCACGGAGGCCACAGGTGCCCTCCCAGTCTCCTGAGGGAGTGAAGACGCAGAACGTCTTCCCATTCAGGTCTTAGAAACCCGGGCAGATAAGTGAACACAGGGAACCTCCATGCTCAAGGAATCAGCCTGAAAAAGAGAGGGAGGGAGAGGGAGAGAGAGAGAGAAAAAAAAGACACAGGGTGACCAAACTTCTTCTAGCAAGGCCCATTATTTTTATTTTCAAAAGGGTCTTTTATACCATTACTTGTACATAGAGGGAAATGAAAGATGCAAAGTCATACAGAGTCAGCCCAAACATTACATCTCTTTTGTCTTTATCGAAACCAGGATTTTTTTCTGCAAAGCTTTCCCATAGACAATGTTGTGTACATTATCTTCTGGCCTTGGAGGCCTGTGGACATTTTATGACCCTCTTTTGATAAAGGCTGCTCAACCAGAAAACTTATTTTCCCTCAAAGTGTTTTTTCTTTATATTTCTAATCTATGTCAGCCTCAGAAAGTATTAAACAAGTTACATTTCTCAGGGAGCAAAGATGCAGTGAGTTAAAGAAAGAACCAATTAGCTCAAAAGTCTTATGTGGTTAATATCAAGGCTACACTTGTTTTTCTTACATTCCAACTATGTTAACTAATGCACTCCCAGGTGCACAGTGGATAAGAGATATGGGAACTTAGCAACATGCATTGGCCCAATAATGAAATCCTACACCAGCACTATTCTAATAACTTTTAACTCTTTGAAAGGCTCTATGTTTTAGGCTTCCCATGCCTCTCATAGTTGGGAGGCTGTGAACAATCATATGCGTAGCTGCAAGAATCTGGATAAACCTGCCAAGCAAGCTAGAATGCTAACAGAGGGGGTTTGAATTGAAATATTCCTCTCATGTCCAGGAGACTTATTAGCTAGAGCCCTAAGTTGATTTTCTCCAGACAAAGGTCGTCAGGGATAGCCCCCTGTTAATGTCAGAGGAGTTGGTGAAAGTCACGAAATAGCAAAACAGACAGATTCTGGTTTTGTGGGGGTAGGTGCTCGAGCAGGTCTAGGGAGCCCCCTCGAGTCCTGAAGCCTTGCTTAACAGTTCTTTTCCACATGACCTTGTCATGGTGGGATCTCCCGTGCTGGCTCCCGGCACCGGTTCACTTACTGTTGAAGCCTGGCTTGGAGAATTTTGAGCATCATTTTGCTAGCATGTAAGATGAGTGCAATTGTGCGGTGGTTTGAGCATGCTCTGGCCTTGCCTTTCTTTGGGATTGGAATGAAAACTGACCATTTCCCATGGCCACCACACAATTTTCCAAATTTGCTGGCATATTGAGTGCAGCACTTTCACAGCATCATCTTTTAGGATTTGAAATAGCTCAATTGGAATTCCATCACCTCCACTAGCTTTGTTCATAGTGATGCTTCCTAAAGCCCACTTGACTTTGGACTCCAGGATGTCTGGCTCTAGGTGAGTGATCACACCATTGTGGTTATCTGGGTCATAAAGATCTTTTTTGTATAGTTCTTTTGTTTATTCTTGCTACCTCTTCTTAATATCTTCTCTTTCTGTTAGGTCCATACCATTTCTTTCCTTTATTGTTCCCATCTTTGCATGAAATGTTCCCTTGGTATCTCTATGTTTCTTGAAGAGATCTCTAGTCTTTCCTGTTCTATTGTTTTCCTCTATTTCTTTGTATTGATCACTGAGGAAGTCTTTCTTATCTCTGCTATTCTTTGGAACTTTGTATTCAAATGGGTAGATCTTTCCTTTTCTCCTTTGCCTTTCGCTTCTCTTCTTTTCACAGCTATTTGTAAGGCCTCCTCAGACAACCATTATTTCTTTTTGCATCTTTATGTTGGGGATGGTCTTGATCCCTGCCTCCTGTACAATATCATGAATGTCTATCCCTAGTTCTTCAGGAACTCAGTCTATCAGATTTAATCCCTTGAATCTATTTCTCACTCCCACTGTATAACTGTAAAGGATTTGATTTAGGTCATACCTGAAAAGTGTAGTGGTTTTCCCTACTTTCTTCAATTTAAGTGAGAATTAGGCAATAAGGAGTTCATGATCTGAGCCATAGTCAGCCCCAGTCTTGTTTTTGCTGATTGTATAGAGCTTCCCCATCTTTGGCTGCAAAGAATGTAATCAATCGGATTTCAGTATTGACCATCTGGTGATGTCCATGTGTAGAGTCTTCTCTTGTGCTGTTGGAAGAGGGTGTTTGCTATGACCAGTACATTCTCTTGGCAAAACTCTACTAGGTTTTCCCCTGCTTCTTTCTGTACTCTAAGGCCAAATTTGCCTGTTACTCCAGGTATTTCTTGACTTCCTATGTTTGCAATTCAGTCCCCTATAATGAAAAGGACATCCGTGGGTGTTAGTTCTAGAAGGTTTTGTAGGACTTCATAGAACCATTCAAGCTCAGCTTCTTCAGCATTACTGGTCAGGGCATAGACTTGGATTACTGTGATATTGAATGGTTTGCTTTGGAAATGAACAGAGCTCATTTTGTCATTTTTGGTATATTTATGGGTATATCATGTTTTATTTACCCATTCACTAATTGATGGTCATTTGAGATTTTTATACTCTGCAGCTATTGTGAATAATATGAATGCTTGTTTACAAGCTTTTGTGTGGACATGTTTTCATTTCTTTAAGTATACACCTAGGAATAGAATTGCTGTCATAACGAATACTGCAAGAAATCACAAAGTTGTATTGAAAAGTGGCTGCATCATTGTACATTCCTCCAGCAATATGTGAGTTCTAATTTCTCCACATCATTGCTCACCCAAGTTATTATCTGTTTTTTTGATTTTGGCCATTCTGAGGAATATGGCATTGTATCTCTTTTTGGTTTTGGTTTGCATTTATCTGATGGCTAATAATGCTGAACATCTTTTTGTGTGCTTATTTGCTATTTTTTATATCTTCTTTGAATAAATGTTTTTAAATCTTTTGCCCATTTCACAACTGAATTTTTGTCTCTATTACTGAATTGTAAGAGATCTTTACATATTCCGATAGAAGTAGTTTATCAGATACATGATTTGCAATTTTCCCCGTTCTATGGGTTTTTTCACTTTCTTAAAGGTGTCCTTTGAAGAACTAAAGACTTTAATTTTGATGAAGTCCCAATTTTATATAACTGAATCATTTTGTTGTACTGAAATAAATACAACATTGTGAATCAACTATACTTCAATTAAAAAAAGAAAAAAAACAAACAACACAAATGCTCCCAGTCATTTCTCTCTTGGGTTACTTAGGCCAATCTAGATGTCTTCCATTGTTGTTTTTCTTTGCTTTGGATAGAATCTGCAGAACAATGTTGAATAAAAGTAGTAAGAGCAGACATCCTAGTCTTATCTTCCTGTGGGAGGAAATATTCTTTAACTATTATGCATGATGTTAGTTGTAGGTTTTTCATAAGTGACCTTTATTGAGCAAAGTGTAATCTAGCTTTTTTGTTAATCATGAAATGGTGTTGGACTTTGTAAAATGTCTTTTCTGCATCTATTGAGATACTCGTGTTCCCCCTTCCCCTGCTTTCCCATTAATAGTGCATTGATTATTGTCATATTGTTGAACCATCCTTGCATTCTTGAGATAGTCAGTTTGGTTGTTGTGTACAGTATCTTTCATGTACTGTTGGATTCAGTTTGCTAGCAATTTGTTAACAATTTTAGCATCTGTATTCCTAAGGGATATTTGTTTCCAGTTTTCTCATAATGCTTGTCTAACTTTGGTACTGAGATATATTCACCTATAAAACAAGTTGGGAATTGTTTTCTTTTCCATTTGAATATGTGACGAATAAGTATTCTTTATTTTCTTTTTGTCCCTCAGTGAAGCTGCCAGTCTAGGGATTATGTTGTGGATAGATTTTGTTTTTAATTAGTAATTCAGTCTCTTTATTATACTNTGTATAGTTCTTTTGTTTATTCTTGCTACCTCTTCTTAATATCTTCTCTTTCTGTTAGGTCCATACCATTTCTTTCCTTTATTGTTCCCATCTTTGCATGAAATGTTCCCTTGGTATCTCTATGTTTCTTGAAGAGATCTCTAGTCTTTCCTGTTCTATTGTTTTCCTCTATTTCTTTGCATTGATCACTGAGGAAGTCTTTCTTATCTCTGCTATTCTTTGGAACTTTGTATTCAAATGGGTAGATCTTTCCTTTTCTCCTTTGCCTTTCGCTTCTCTTCTTTTCACAGCTATTTGTAAGGCCTCCTCAGACAACCATTATTTCTTTTTGCATCTTTATGTTGGGGATGGTCTTGATCCCTGCCTCCTGTACAATATCATGAATGTCTATCCCTAGTTCTTCAGGAACTCAGTCTATCAGATTTAATCCCTTGAATCTATTTCTCACTCCCACTGTATAACTGTAAAGGATTTGATTTAGGTCATACCTGAAAAGTGTAGTGGTTTTCCCTACTTTCTTCAATTTAAGTGAGAATTAGGCAATAAGGAGTTCATGATCTGAGCCATAGTCAGCCCCAGTCTTGTTTTTGCTGATTGTATAGAGCTTCCCCATCTTTGGCTGCAAAGAATGTAATCAATCGGATTTCAGTATTGACCATCTGGTGATGTCCATGTGTAGAGTCTTCTCTTGTGCTGTTGGAAGAGGGTGTTTGCTATGACCAGTACATTCTCTTGGCAAAACTCTACTAGGTTTTCCCCTGCTTCTTTCTGTACTCTAAGGCCAAATTTGCCTGTTACTCCAGGTATTTCTTGACTTCCTATGTTTGCAATTCAGTCCCCTATAATGAAAAGGACATCCGTGGGTGTTAGTTCTAGAAGGTTTTGTAGGACTTCATAGAACCATTCAAGCTCAGCTTCTTCAGCATTACTGGTCAGGGCATAGACTTGGATTACTGTGATATTGAATGGTTTGCTTTGGAAATGAACAGAGCTCATTTTGTCATTTTTGGTATATTTATGGGTATATCATGTTTTATTTACCCATTCACTAATTGATGGTCATTTGAGATTTTTATACTCTGCAGCTATTGTGAATAATATGAATGCTTGTTTACAAGCTTTTGTGTGGACATGTTTTCATTTCTTTAAGTATACACCTAGGAATAGAATTGCTGTCATAACGAATACTGCAAGAAATCACAAAGTTGTATTGAAAAGTGGCTGCATCATTGTACATTCCTCCAGCAATATGTGAGTTCTAATTTCTCCACATCATTGCTCACCCAAGTTATTATCTGTTTTTTTGATTTTGGCCATTCTGAGGAATATGGCATTGTATCTCTTTTTGGTTTTGGTTTGCATTTATCTGATGGCTAATAATGCTGAACATCTTTTTGTGTGCTTATTTGCTATTTTTTATATCTTCTTTGAATAAATGTTTTTAAATCTTTTGCCCATTTCACAACTGAATTTTTGTCTCTATTACTGAATTGTAAGAGATCTTTACATATTCCGATAGAAGTAGTTTATCAGATACATGATTTGCAATTTTCCCCGTTCTATGGGTTTTTTCACTTTCTTAAAGGTGTCCTTTGAAGAACTAAAGACTTTAATTTTGATGAAGTCCCAATTTTATATAACTGAATCATTTTGTTGTACTGAAATAAATACAACATTGTGAATCAACTATACTTCAATTAAAAAAAGAAAAAAAACAAACAACACAAATGCTCCCAGTCATTTCTCTCTTGGGTTACTTAGGCCAATCTAGATGTCTTCCATTGTTGTTTTTCTTTGCTTTGGATAGAATCTGCAGAACAATGTTGAATAAAAGTAGTAAGAGCAGACATCCTAGTCTTATCTTCCTGTGGGAGGAAATATTCTTTAACTATTATGCATGATGTTAGTTGTAGGTTTTTCATAAGTGACCTTTATTGAGCAAAGTGTAATCTAGCTTTTTTGTTAATCATGAAATGGTGTTGGACTTTGTAAAATGTCTTTTCTGCATCTATTGAGATACTCGTGTTCCCCCTTCCCCTGCTTTCCCATTAATAGTGCATTGATTATTGTCATATTGTTGAACCATCCTTGCATTCTTGAGATAGTCAGTTTGGTTGTTGTGTACAGTATCTTTCATGTACTGTTGGATTCAGTTTGCTAGCAATTTGTTAACAATTTTAGCATCTGTATTCCTAAGGGATATTTGTTTCCAGTTTTCTCATAATGCTTGTCTAACTTTGGTACTGAGATATATTCACCTATAAAACAAGTTGGGAATTGTTTTCTTTTCCATTTGAATATGTGACGAATAAGTATTCTTTATTTTCTTTTTGTCCCTCAGTGAAGCTGCCAGTCTAGGGATTATGTTGTGGATAGATTTTGTTTTTAATTAGTAATTCAGTCTCTTTATTATACTATTATAGTTTCTATTTCTTCTTGTTTCAGTTTCACTAGGTTGTGTTCTTGAAATTTATCCATTTCATCTAGGTTATCTAATTTATTGGCATATAATTATTCATAATATTCTTACAACCATTTTTATTTCTGTAATATTGGTACAAATGCTGTTCTTTCGAATCTAGTAATTTTTCTCTTTCTTTGTAATGCCACGTGGCTTGCAGCATCTGTTTCCCACCATGGATTGAACCCAGGCCTCCATCAGTGAAAGTGCAGAGTTCCAAGCACTGGACCACCAAGAAATTCCCTGATTCTAGTAAGCTGAGTCTTGTCTTTTTTGGTTGATCAGTCTAGCTAAAAGTTTGTCAATTTTGTTGATCTTTTTAAAGGATTACATTTTGGTTTCATTAATTTTCTCTATTTTGTATTTCAGTAGTTATGCTCTTGTCTTTATTTCCTTACTTCTTGTCTTGGGTTTAGTTTGAGCTTTTCCTAGTTTCTTAAAGTAGAAAGTTAGGTTGATTTTCGATTTTTTAAAAAATGTAGATACTTACAGCTATACATTTCCCTTCATGCACTGGTTTGTTTATATGATGTCCTGGTATATTACTTGTTTCCATTCATTTCAAAATATTTTATAACTTCCTCAGAGATTTCCTTGACTCATTATTGATGTTATTAGTTTTCACATATTTGTAAATTTCCAAGCTTTGTTACTGATTTCTAACTTCATCCCATCGTGACTAGAGAACTTACTTTGTATGACTTAATATTTTTAAATTTGAGAACTTT
Source organism: Neotragus moschatus (assembly GCA_006410615.1). NCBI lineage: Eukaryota > Metazoa > Chordata > Mammalia > Artiodactyla > Bovidae > Neotragus > Neotragus moschatus. The sequence continues at coordinate 251,823 of SJYA01002344.1, read as the reverse complement.
GGACTTGCGATGCAGTCTATCCTGGAGAACAGTCTTTGTGTACTCTAAGAACATGTATTCTGCTATTGTTGGGTGGTGTCCAATAGATGTTTCTTAGGTCTAGTTGATTTATAATGTCCTTCAGATCAGTTTGTTAATCTTTTGCCTACTTGCTCTTTCCATTATGGAAAGTGAGCTATTAGTCTCCTACTATTATTGCTGCCTTGTATATTTTTCCTTTTAGTTAGTTTTTCTTCATGTATTTTGTGGACCTGTTATTAGGTGCACATATGTTGATAATTATTTTATTTTCCTGATAGATTGACCCTTCAGTCATCGTAAAATGTTCTCCTTTATCTCTAGTAACATTTGTTTTTTTGGTTTGTTCTCAAATCTATTACTCTTTTACCAGTATACTCTTATGGCTACTTCATACATACCACTGATATTATGTTATCTATGATAGATATGATCTAAATCATATATACCTAAATAATTCACATATACATATAAATGTATACATTACTTAGATTATGACCAATCCAACGCAGGCATGTCAAATCAATGGAGAGATTATACGCTACACACTGCTAGGATGGTGCATAAGTCTTTGAAGAAATTCAGATTCCTTACCAAAATAAACTCAAATAAAGGTCTATTTCTAATCTATTAAATTGACAAAGGTTTTAAAAAGTGGAATGAGAAAGCCATTAAAAATATGAAACATCCTTTAAGGGCATGGGAAGATATTAGTATGATATGGTAAATGAAAAAAGGTTATAAAATGGCACATACAGTTTAACCTTACTCTTATTAAAAACAATACATAACATGTATATCCAAATAATGACTCAAAGGTTAACAATTATGTCTGCATATTCAACATGAGATTTTTTACTTTGTGTTTCTCTTCCTTTCTTCTTCCTCATGATTTTGTATAATATTGTCCTATTTTTAACTAAGAAAAATGAAGAACAATTAAAAATTTTATTATGTATATTATTATATACACACACACAATTGAAATACTCAGCCATAGAAAAGAATGAAATTTTGACATTTTTGGCAACATAGATGGATTTGGAGGGTATTATGCTAAGTGAAATAAGTCAGACAAATACTGTGTGATATCACTTATATGTAGAATCTAAAATGTGACAAGGATATATTGTACAACATGGGGAATATAGCCAATATTTTATAATAACTATAAATGGAGTATAACCTTTAAAAATTGTGAATCTCTATATTGCACACTATAGTTTATATAATGGGGCTTTCCTGGTGGTTCAGTGGTAAAGAACAAACCTGCCAATGCAGGAGACATGAGTTTGACCTCTGGGTTGGGAAGATCGCCTACAGAAGGAAAACAGCAACCTATTCCAGTATTCTTGCCTGGGAAATATCATGGACAGAGGAGGCTTGTGGGCTATAGTCCACAGAGCTGCAAAAGAGTCACATGACTTATTGGCTGAACAACAACTGTTTACGTAATATTGTATATCAACCATACTTCAATTAAAAAATGTTATTTTTGCCTGTAATGGCTAAGATGATTTCAAATGCAATACACAGTATTAGTAAGAAATAAAATCATACATAAAATGTATGTTGCTAATGGTAGAATGACCTGTTAACTAATGTCATCACTGGCACTGGCAACACAAATGAAAAGCCTTGAAAACAGAAGTATTTCAATTCTAAAGGTGGATGCAAAAAATGAATATATAAACTCAATTGTCCATTTTTAGGTTTTTGGTTAGATAAATTACATCTTTATAAGCAATATATGTATTAAAAATCACATTGCAGCGTACTTATTGACATACAGGCCTGTATATTAAAAGGCAAAACAGAAACATTATGTCCTATATAATACTGATTTAATATGAAAACGTATGTTTCCTAAAGCTACCAACAAACTACCACAAACTAGATGGCTTCAAACAATAGAAATTTACTCCTACCGGAGTTTAGGCCAGAAGTACAAAATCAAGGTGTCGGCAAGGCTGGCTCCTCCCGGAGGCTCTGGAGGAGAATCTGCTTCATGCTTCTCTCCTGGCTCCTCGTGGTTGCTGGCAATCCTTGGTGTTCCTTGGATCGTAGCTGCGTTGCACTCATCTCTGCATATTATCTCATGGCCCTCTCCCTGTGTTTATGTCCTCTTCTCTTCTCGTAAGGACACCAGTCATTGGATTTAGGGCCCTCCTTAATTTAGTATGACTGCATCTTAACTGATTTTATCTGCCAAGATCCTGTTTCCAATTAAGGTCACATTCTGAAGTTCTGGGCTGACGTGAATTTTTTTGACACTATTCAACCCACTATATGTATATAATGTACATATAAATAAGATTGGATAGCTCCATGAACAGTATTTCAGGGTAGGTTGATAGATAATTTAAATAATTTATTTTTCTGCATTGAAAAATAAATAGCTTATGTTCTGGAGTTGCATTTATGTAAGTTCTAAATTTACTGTGTGAGTTGAACATCACTTGTAGTCAAAAATTACTCTCCCCACAACTCACTCTTTTTCTTCCTACAGCTTAAAATATATAGAATACATCACTTTGTATGTATCTTCTTGCAAAAACATCCAACATAGCCAATTCTTCCTCCAGCACTGAACATATTACTGATCCTCTGGGTAAGCATCAGATGAAGCAGTTGACTTTTACCTTACTTTACAAAAATGAAAAAAAAAAAAAAATTTTCTAAGCATGACAGTATAATTCAATGTGGTCAAGTTAAATGACTGAGTGATGAGACTCCACTGTTCCACTCTGACAGTCTGAGGGAAAACATATTTCTTTTGTATTTACAAAAAGAAAAAAAACAGCCAAACACTACAAACAACAATGATAAATTAGAAAAGCCTCTAAGACCAAGGGAAAAATAATCACTGATTTCTAAAATGGATTTCTTTAAGAGGTTAGGTGTATCTCTGAGCCTTTCTGGATTTTTAAATGTCCCGGAGAAGAGAACTTAAGGAAATAATAACATTGTGGGTATAATTATAGCCTGCTTCTGTCTCTTAAAAATTCTTCTAATGTTCACTTTCCTTTTAAAGATTTATGACTAATGTTTCTTGCATAACTGGAATAAACTACATATAAAATAATAAAAGTATTGTCATGTACAGAGGCTGACATCATGGGTAGTCAAAGAATATGTTTAATAAAAAATAATTAAACTTCCATTTGCTCTATAGAACATCATAGAAAGTAATTTAATAAATTACAAATGACTTTTTAAGACGTTTGCTTAACTACAGAAAGCAAATTCAGACTACACAAAACACAACTGGTAAATATTGCAAATGTCCAAAAGAAAAATTGGACTAAGACTTGAATCATGAAACCTGAAACAGGGCTATAAATACAAGGCAATAACAGCTATAATTCTTTTAGTAACTACCAACACATACTTGGATATCCTTTCAACTGCAACTTTAGTATTATGTAATTCTACTGATTTCTTTTTTCTTATAACCCTTAACTTTACACAACCATGTCTGCATGTGTTTTTTTTTAAGCTGATAGCTGGACAACTTTTCCCCAATCAGTACTAGATAGAAGTTATCTTGAATCCCAAGAGAATGTTTAAAGTTAATATTAGCCTTAATGCTTTGAAAACTGCAACTGCCTTTATTACATAGAAAGAGAATCACTAAGATGTTAACCAAATTCATTTGATCTAATTAGGAAAATACTTTATTTCATAAATTTGATATAAATTAGATTTTACTGACAAGATCTAGGGTTTTTTATTTCCCTTTTAAACTGGAGACAGAAAGGAATGAAGATCATGTGGGTAGGACTAGAGGGAGAGAAGGGGAACATGGATGGTGCTGGAATACTCCACCGGCAACCTAAGTTAACTGTGTTTGAAAACTTTGGCTATCTCATAGGTGTATTCTAGTTAAACAAAAGTGCAACACTGCAAAGGGAAGATACTAAATATGTAATATATCATTTTCATGATGAAGAATTACTACCCACTTCTCCTGGAAGGGCATTATAGTGACTATTGCTAAGACATTGCATAAAGGACTATCAATTCAAAGTACTATTTTGGGAAAATACAAAAATCAATACAATCCCAATGGAACTGATATAATTTTGTAAATACATGTAACACTGTCTCTCTAATAAGGGATTATTTTACATACAGAAACATAATTTACTGGTAAAGGTCTTAGAAAATCCAATATAATTGCTTAATTCCTGACAAAGCAATAGAGTTGTATCAAAACAAACTGAAAGATAATTTTTCTGTGGGAGAGAAGTGGGGTAGTTTTCCCCCTAGCAAAGTTTGTCACTGACTTATTTAAGTGCCAGAACAATGCTTATCTCTCCTTAGGATGTAAATGATATTTTATAACCAATTCAGCTCTGTTTTCAATGTATATGAAGGTGAACCTGGACCTCTACCTTGTCAGAATAATAGCAGCTTTAGCAGGAGAAACTGTATCATAAATCAAATATCAGACAAATTTTACATGGTAAAGGGTTCTAAGAAATTGATCAGAAACCTTAGGCTTCCTTTTTTTTGTGGTTTACAGGAATAATGTATATATTTTTTGAGATTATTAAAAGTGCATTTTCAAAATGGGCAACTCAGTATATTTAATATAAACTGATAACCCAACACTGATTCTGGGCCAACATTTAGTCTGCTTATACCTAGAAATGCAAAATGAATTTAGACTATCTGCATATTACTTTACCCTATATCTGTTAATTTTGGAATATTTCCATGACATAAAACACAAATAGAAATCTACACAAATAAAGCAAACAAACAATTTCTTTTACATGAAGTATGCTGTGTTGAAAAGTTATTTTCAGTGGTATTTCATGATTTATCTTTTCTGAACCCTGGAAACAGACATTACTCATCTGAGACATAATTATTTCTAATAGGAGGCCAAACTTTGAAAAGTTAAAACTAAATGTCTAGAGGGTGTCAAAGTCACATGACACAGGATTATTTTATGACTTAATTTTACTGATTTTAGAGTTAAGCTCAGCAAAAAGCAAGTCATATTTCTTGCCCGATTAACATGATATATAGGATGTGTTTAAAAAACCCCTGAAAACAAGTATAGAATTAGAAACGAATGTAAACTTCCTAAACTAACTCAGCTGAGGTAACAGGTAGCCAGTTAAATTGGCCGATTGGGAAACTTATTTCTTCTTTAAAACACACTTGTACCTGAATTGGAAATATCAGCAGTGCATCACAACACTAGAGCATTTTCATGTAATTAAAGCAATGGATGGTGATGTAGATTCTACAGCTTTCATGACATTCATTAGCTGCCCAAATTATTGCTGAGTTTTGATCTGTAAATTATAGGTGTCAAGGAGGCTGTAAAACTATATTCAAATTAAATCAGTAATATGCATAAAGTATTCTGTGTTCACTGCAAATATATTAAATATACAATTCTTATTGAGCATAATTTTCATAAAATTAACCCCCAACAAAATTATAATGCCTTTTGTTGTAATTTTACACCTTTATGTATTTGATAGTACATACAAGTTCAGAAACTTATGAATCTTAAGAAATATTACATGCAAAACGTCTCTGAAAGCAGTTTGCACTTCTAAACAAATAACTGAAATGTTCGGTCAGTAAGTTATTGATGCACTCAACACTGGCGTATTTACAATTAATAATTAAAGGGGGAAAAAAAATCCAAAATCAGTTCATAATTTAAGTGCAGTCTGGGAATCAGTCTTCATTACTAGAATCTGAATCCTCGGATGACGATGATGTACTATCAGATCCAGATGAAGCATCGGCTTTCTCTGAACCCTCATCTGTGCTGTTTTCGTGGAGAGGACTCGGTTCAGTTCCCCCTTTGCCTTCCTGATCTCTAACTCTGGAATCTTCTTCCTTTACTTCCACAGACTTAGATGAGCCTAAGTCACTGTTTTTGTTTTTCTGTACATCAAAAGTGTTGGACTGAGACAAAGTTGGAATATGAAGATTAAGGCCTGGAGTGAGAAGCATCCCTGGATAAAGAATATTAGATAGTAACAGTGGGTTCAGAGCTAACGGGCTGGCAGCTGCAGCTGTACTTAATGCAGCAGTAGAGGATGCAGGAGAACTTGACACAGAGTTTTCACCGCCGTTCTCGGGGTTTTGGCTCTCTGTCCTTTCTTTTTTCCCTTCTACCTCCTTAGAGTCATTTCCCTTTTTTTCTTCTGTTCCGGATTCTGTAGACTTTGTCAGGAGCCCTCCCATGCCCAACAGATTTGGCAACCCAGTCATTCCTGACAGCAGCATGGGGAACATAGCGGCCACATTTTTAGCTTCTCCTCCAGGAGAAAGGCCAGCAGGCATTCCCATCAGCCCTGCAGTCACTTGCAGTGATTGCAAGTTTTGTAGGTTTTGTTGTAAGGCCTGAAGAGTTGTGAGGTCCACACCTGGAAGTAATCCATTGGCTAACAAAGGATTGCCTGAAATACTGGTGGCAGTTGCAGCTGCGGCTGCCGCTGTAGCCTTTGCAATTCCACTTTTAGGTCGTCTCCCTCGCCTGCTTACTTCCTCTCTTACCACGGGACCAGTGAGAATACGTTCATACATACTTTCTGGAAGAAATCCCTAAAAAAAAAAAAACCCCGAAATTCATCAACAATAACCATTTTAAAATAAAATCAATAGCTACTAACTTATGATACAAATAAGCCATTAAAAACATGAAATTATTCATAAACTTATTCTGGATTGATACAAAATAACCAATTATGAAAGAGATAACCCAATTGTATCTTATTTTTAAGTAGGGCTTGAAATAGTTCTTCTACTTCTCATTTTATCTTAAGAGAGCCTCTGGTTCTCTTTTATAATTGTGAGGCATAAGTTTGTAAAATAGCTCTGGAAACTGAAAGATCCAAAAAATTTTATTACTGCCATGCCCTTAAATTGTTCACATCACCAGAGGACTAAAGAAATGCCCTTCTTCTAATCTGGAAGAACAGTGTGGAAAGGGACAGATGTAAGAAAATGATTAAAATGAGATGCTTCTCACTCTTTTCTGACTATCACTTTGGGAATAATGGAGATAGAGCCAAGATGGAAAAGATACTCAATGGGGAAAAAAATCACTTGGCTCAGAACAGTAGTAGCAACTGCAGACTGGGAAGCACCAAGTCCTGAGTGGAGAAAAACCTATGCTACTTTCTTGAAATTCCCCCAAGATTTTCTGGGGTTCAAAACTCCTAGAAGTAAGAACAAAACAAAACAACCATCCCTCCCAACAAACAAACCAAAATTCCTAAATTTTAAGAGTTTAGAACCTCTAGATTGGCACTGTCCAATAGAAACAATATAAACAACATATGTAACTTAAAATTTTCTAGTAGCCACAATAAAAAAAAGGTAAAATAGAAATATGACACCAGTTAGTATACACTGATTCTGCATTCTAATTCAACAAGTATCTGAGAAGTTTGCAACATACTCTGCAAAATAAAAACTGTAAACTAAAAAATATCATCACATGTTTGTGGGATATTTTGTTAATTCTTAACTTAAAATTTAAGATATAATTAAATGATATCTAAATTAGTGTTCCTGAAATACTCACAGACTGCTTAACAACATCTCCCCATTCAGGAGCTACTCCATATTCTGCATTTTCTTTCAGGAACCGACACAAATCTTTCAAAGGGGGAGCAAATGCACCTCCAACCTATAAATGAAAAGTAGATTCTTAGACACTTAAAAGCATATTAAATGTGAAGGCATTTCTTTCTTTTAATCTGTGCTATACTGAGTTTATTTCTTTAAAATACATGTATTCTTTGAACCACCCTGACAATCTTTACTATAGTAAAAAGGACTACCTCAACCCATAAGAACTATCAATATACTACATAAACATGCTAACATAAATTTTAGATGTTTCATGTATATTCCTTGGATAGTAAAATAACTACCATGTACTGTGAAGTTACTATGTTGGGTAGGCAGTGTAACTTTGTTAAGAGTATACCCTTTGGAGTCATCAGACTTACCCCCTACATGAACTCGGGCAAATCAGTAAATCTCTTTGAGCCTCAGTTTTCTGATCTGCAGAATGGAGATAACAATAATACCTCCCTCATACGGTTTTATGAAAATTGAGATAATTCAAGCACCTCAGCAAAGGGTCTGCTGCTGCTGCTAAGTCGCTTCAGGGTCTGGCACATAATAAATATAAGTTGTTATTATTATATTGCCAAGTATTATGCTAAGGACTTTAAGTACATAATTTATTTTAGTTCTCACTATATCCATTTGAGAATGCATTATTTCTATTTTTCAAATGAAGGAATTAAGCCTCAGAGAAGTTATACAAGCTGCCTAAAGCTAACTAGTAAGTGTTAGGGTCAGCTTTTAAACTCAGGTCTCAAAAACCAATAAGCTTATCTTTTATGCAAACTGATACCCTAAAAGTTGTATTTGTAGGCATCACTGGAGCTTTTTGGTCAGGCTGGATGCCAGGCTGAAATGCCAGGCTGGATGAAGCATGAGCTGGAATCAAGATTATCAGGAGAAATGTCAATAACCCCAGATAGGCAGATGACACCACTCTTATGGCAGAAAGTGAAAAAGAACTAAAGAGCCTCTTGATGAAAGTGGAAGAGGAGAGTGAAAAAGTTGGCTTAAAACTCAAAAACAAAGATCATGGCATCTGGTTCTATCACTTCATAGGAAATAGATGGGGAAACAGTGGAAATAGTGGCAGACTTTATTTTCTTGGGTTCCAAAATCACTGCAGATGGTGACTGCAGCCATGAAATTAAGATGCTTGCTCCTTGGAAGAAAAGCTATGACCAACCTAGATAGCATATTAAAAAGCAGAGACATCGCTTTGCCAACAAAAGTCCGCCTAGTCAAAGCTATGGTTTTTCCAGTAGTTATGTATGGATGTGAGAGTTGAACTGTAAAGAAAGCTGAGCACCGAAGAACTGATGCTTTTGTGGTGTTGGAGAAGACTCTTGAGAATCCCTTGGACTGCAAGGATATTCAACCAGTCCATCCTAAAGGAAATCAGTCCTGGGTGTTCATTGGAAGGACTGATGCTGAAGCTGAAACTCCAACATTTTGGCTACCTGATGTGAAGCACTGACTCATCTGAAAAAACCCTGATGCTGGGAAAGATTTAAGGCAAGAGGAGAAGGGGACGACAGAAGATGAGGTGGTTGGATGGCATCACCGACTCAATGGACATGAGTCTGAGTAAGTTCCAGGAGTTGGTGATGGACAGGGAAGTCTGACGTGCTGCAGTCCACGCGGTCGCAAAGAGTCGGACATGACTGTGCAAGTGAACTTAACTGAACCCTGAAAGTATAAAAATAAACATATCCCTTTAAATATTTAAATGATTTTAACCTACCAATTAAATGTTCCTTTGGAGTCTAAGGACATTTCTTGAATAATTTCTTTCCCCACAGCTTTCTGAATGAATACATACTATATCTTGTTAGGATACAGACAGGGTTTAATGTGGCCAGTTATAATATCTATATTCTTATCTAATTATTTTCCATAGTTTTTACTTAGCCTCTCAATTTTCTGTTGCTATCTCCTTTTTATTATCTCCTTCATTAAGCTCCAGTTTAAACTAGGGGTCCTCTGTATGGTTTAAGGCCTGTACTCTAGAAACTCACAACAATAAAGAAATCTACAAACCAAGGGAAATTAACAGGTCCTTTATCAGGCTCTACTACAATTAAAAATAAAATTTACGATGTTTAATATTAAACCAAGTAAAAATTTCAAATGGTTCCATTTCCTTAAAACTGGCTAAGACAAATTTATTCATATCTAGAAAGGTTAATTTTTGTTATAAGATGAAGTGCAAAGATTTGTAACACAATCTGTGTAAGCACAAAACTTAAGTAAAATGCAACTAAAATGTCATCTTGTTCTTCCCCTAATACATCTGACATCATCTTAATCTACTAACAAAAGCTGAATAAACTTGGGTAAAAATTAGTATTAATTTTAATGAGTTAGTACATATAATATTAAGATAATTGTTATTTTAAAAATGGTATTCTTCCAATTTCAACACTTCTGGGAAATTAAAATAATTTCATGTATTTTTATACTAGCAGTGAGGTCATTCAACAGAGCCAAAAAGAAGTAGGGAATTAACTAGGGATCTATGTAAAGTAATTTAATTTGTGAGTGAAGGAATTCATTGGGAAACTTGATGTTCTTACTTTGAAGGCCATTTCTTTTTCTTTTTCTTTTTTTTTTACTCATTGTGCTGCTTGCTCATCAGAATAAAAAACAATAAAAGTGTCAAAGCTGTAAGCTTACAAAAAGGTGCCTCAATTGTTCTATCATTTACTTTGTGATGTAAAAGAGACATATACCAATACATACATAAAACAGAAATAATTTGGGGAAACAAATGTTGAGCCACATTTGATTTAGAAATAAGAAAAACCTGGAAAAACCTAGCTCTTACCATTCATCAATCAGTAAAGCAAGAAGATTAGCACAGGGGTACAATTTGTCTCTAAGATAAGATGTTTTATCTTTGCTTTAAGACATTTGATTTAAGACATTTAATTCCCATCTATAAGAAAATTATGTAATATGCCAATTTTGAGAGAGGAAGACACTTTAAGGCCTAATGATGGAATTATCAATACATGATAAATATATATAAATCTGTAAAGGCTATGATGAGAATAGTGTTCCCTTTCAGCAGAGTTTCTCAACCTCTGCACCACAGACCATTTTGGGTTGGTGTCGTGGGGGCTATTGGTGTTGTGTATTACAGGAGGTACAGCAGCATCCCTGGCCTCCACCCACCAAGGCCAACAGCATCCGGCCAACAGCTCACCTCCTCCCCAACATCCACCTCCTTCATCTAGAGCTGCTGCCACCACTGCTAAGTCACTCCAGTCGTGTCCGACTGTGCGACCCCATAGAAGGCAGCCCACCAGGCTCCCCTGTCCCTAGGATTCTCTAAGCAAGAACACTGGAGTGGGTTGCCATTTCTTTCTCCAATGCATGAAAGTGAAAAGTGAAAGTGAAGTCGCTCAGTCGTGTCTGAACCTCAGCGACTCCATGGTCTGCAGCCTACCAGGCTCCTCCATCCATGGGATTTTCCAGGCAAGAGTACTGGAGTGGGGTGCCATTGCCTTCTCCACATCTAGAGCTAAGACTATCAAAAACGTCCCCTGATTGTCCCTTGGAGGACAAAGTTATCCCCTTTTGAGAACTACTGCCTTAGACACAGTGCCCTGGTTCGCTGCCACTGCAAAGGTACAGATATATAAAGTAACTTATTTCATTCGACAGCTTAGCCAAAGGTGTGGGATTTGAACTTAGACTGCATAAAATCGTAGTCCGTGTCTTTCCCCTCAAATCTTCTAGATTTAACCCAACTAGGTCTGTTAGAAAATACTGCATAATGAAACAGTGTTCTAGAGACCTCTGACACAGTGCATCAGTATGAAAAATTAACAACAAATATGCAAGTACCTTTCTGGCATTTCTTCTGTTAATCAGCTGAACACGTTCTTCTCCAGTGAGACTATTAACATCTAATTTATTGGGGTTTCTGCAGCGATGCCTTTTTTGTTTGGGTCTCCCCTCATGGAGTTGCATTCTCTAAAATATATTGACAAAGAAATAGCTGTAAAATCTTTAACTATGCAAATAGCACAAATAAGCTGATCCAAGTAATTTAACCATGTAAAATTGAAGATAGATGGTATATATAACATATAGTAATACAGTTGACCCTTGAACAACATGGGTTTCAACTGTGTAGGTTCACTTATAGGTGGATTTTTTTTCCCAGTGACTACACAATCCATTGTTGATTGAATCCAAGGATGTGTAACTGAGGACATGGAAGGCTAATGGTAACATTATACTTCAGTTTTTGGCTGTGGAGGGTGACATGCATCAGTATCTCTTAACTCCTGTGTTTTTCAAGGGCCAACTATTTATGTTATATATTGAAGGTATAGTACATACACGTTACAATCCTTTTGCTGTAGACATACCACAGTAGCGTGTGAGAGTCAAGAAACCATTAACGTCAAGTGCCCTTGGGAAATCATACCAACACTATGCTGTATTCTCTACTCAAACAAATGCGGCTTATAGCAATGTCTTAAAATTGTTTTATAACAAACATTGTGATAAAAGGGTTATTTGCAGTGAAAATGATGAACGGCTCTAAGAAAGAGAAAGGTCTCAGAATCTTCACAGGTGAGAGTATAACTGCCAAAAGGGCAAGGACTTTATATTGTTCACTGTTTTATCCTAAATCCCTTGCAACAGCACATAGCAGTTGCTCAATAAAAATTGACTAAATAAGTGAATGTTATTTTTTAACATGTTAAGAAGTTACAGGGTTAAACTAGTGATTCTCATTATCTTCAGAATTGCCATACTCGTTTTATTATTGCTCATCTTACTGAAATCCTGTCCCTTTTAATAGCTTTATTTGGCTTTTTATTTTTTTAATAAAAAGAATTAAGTGGAAGTTTGAGAATTAGTGGCATTTTCTGAAAAAAACTAGGGATATGAAAGCCAAGTCTGAGGTTCTTGGTATTAGACTACCATGTTACCTCTTGGTGATAATAACAGCAATGTAAAACACTATACACACACACACACACACATTACAAGTACTGAAGCTTTTGTGGTTCTTTTGCATGAAAAAATAAGGCAATTAAACTTTTTTCTATTAATAACAATCACTTTACCTTTATATGGTATTCTTTCATTTTCAAAAGATTTTCATTTACAAATCACTGACTCAGTAAATATTTACAGGGAACTAGATACCATTCTCTGTATCAGAAATTAAGTGCTAAATCCTGGGGCTACAAGGTGAATAGGACACAATCCTTAAGCAGCTCACAGGGTAGGGAACAACATTACTCGGTTATCCAATTAATCTTCATAATGGAGGCAGATAGAGTAAGACTACTAACTGGCATACAGGGGCTATGCGACTATTCTTTTACCTTATAAAATATATAGAAACAACAAGGGAGACTGACACAAAATCTGGTACATAAGCATCTGAGAGTACAAACTGAAATAATACATTTCTATAAGTAAGAGAGCCATATGCCCATAAGATAGTGAGTAGGAAGTATTTCAGAGGATAAGGAAAATGCAAATGAATAGACCTATTCTCATCTTGACTAATATAATCTATGTACCGGTATTCTTATAAGATCTCAAGAGCAGAGGTTTGGACAGTGGATTTAAGACTTATTAGCTGCATGGCTTTGCACTATTTATTTACAATTTCAGTTTCCATTTCTTTATAAAGTTATAACAAGGCCATTCTGATGAAGTTTGGGAGGGTTAAATGAGATAATGCATGTAAGTGCTAGGTATAAAGCCAGGTACAGAGTTAAGTCTCAATAAATGTTTACTATGATCATTTTTATTATTTTAAAATAAACTCCTTGAGGGAAAGGAATGGAGGTTTTATACCTTTTTAACTGTCCTTGGGTCTATGATAGTACTCTGTATATGACAGGTGACTTTTATTAAACACACTGAATACAGAATGAAAAATGGAAAGTGAAATTTTATCATAGAAAAGATGGTCATTAGTTTTTGCTGCTAATCTTTCCTAAATCTTGGGCAGAACACATATTTAATATAAGTTGGTGAGAATTTATGCTTCATCATTATAGATGTAATAAATCATAGACATAGAATATACTAAGATTTATAAGGTATCACCTACAGGAATAAAAGCTCCTAAATCTTCCACATAACCTGGGTGCTCCTTAAGCCACTTTTCCAAATCCTTTCTCTTCGGTGCATCATCGCCTGCAAGTCTTGTCCCATCTTTAAGGTTAATAACTGGAACAGGAGTTTCTGTATCAGGAATTCCTTGAGATTGAGTATAGGATAGTGCTGGATTTATCCCTGTAGAAATCTGTGAGGTGGTTAAACCTAACGTAACCTGTAGAAAAACACCAAATGAAAATTTTATTTCCACACTTTAGCATTCTGATTTTGGTCCAATGAAACAGTTCTTTTTGTTTAAAATTTCTTCTAAGTCTTTCAAATTTAAAACTTTCATAAATCTTGGCCAGTGCTGGACTCCACTGAGATACAATCTAAAACTATACAGTATACTCCTAATTTTCCAGTTATTTTTATTACTCAAAAAAATTCACAAAGCAGCAATATGTATCTTTACTAGGATGAATTTTGGACTCAAGGATCAGTAGCTTTTAAGCATTACTTTACTTACATGATTAGGTGGTTTATTTCTGTTAAAAAAGAGGATGTCAACACCTTCTACATTCTTCCTCCTTCCCCGCCTTTTTTTGACTACAGGCTGGTTGTCTAATAAAACTCCATTGGCACCAAGGGTTGATTGAATGGGAGTACCTAACAAATTAAAAATGCAAAAGAGTGATAAAAATCTAGTTCTTAAATTAAAAAGTAATCACTTTTAGGGGGATGGACTGGGAGTTTGGGATTAACAGATGCCAACTATCATATACAGGATGGATAAACAGTAAGTCCTACTATATGGCCCAGGGAACTATATTAAATATCCTGTGATAAACCATAATGGAAAAGAATGTGTGCACGTGTGTGTATATATATATATAGAGAGAGAGACAGATATGGATAGTGACTCACTTTGTTGGAGAGCAGAAATTAATACACATTATAAGTAAACTATACTCCAATAAAATAGAATAAAATAATAAATGCCTGTAATGCGACTTATGATCAAAATTAAAAAAAAGTTTAATAAAAAAAAAACACACACATACTTTTTTTTCTGAACTAAAAATACCACCCCGCTTCTCACGTAAAAACCAGGAGAACTGCAATCCAGGCCTTTTTCAAGTTTTAACATGTCTCCTCAAAATTTTCCCATGGATATCCACATATATTTTCTTTCATCCCCTTTCAGAGAAGAAGCATGACTTTCAAATGTACAAGGCAAACCTTTCCACCTTTTTTGAATCCATTAATTCCTACTTTATCTATTAAGTACAAGTTTGCTTTACCATTTACCTTTGCTTTTTTGGTGCCAAAATATCTTAATCTACATTAGATTTGTATCAACTTAAAATCATGGCCCAACACAAAGAAAAAATAAACTTATTTTGGCTTTTTCATAGCCTTCAAAATTTTTGAAACGTTAGTATCTGTCACGCTCCTCTTTTTCACAACAAACTTCACTCCTCAAATTCCCAAAGTCTGCGCCTGACCAGACTATTTAAGGTATTTTCCCTAAGATCACCAGTGTTTCTTGCCAGTTAAACACTCCTTATTTCAGCAGGCACTCCACAAAAAAAAAGTTTGTAAGAAGTATGAATCAAACAGTTCCATGTCTTCATTTTTTCCCAATAGATACATATTTTTAAATAGCTACGTACAAAGCACTAGGATGGTTCAAAGGTAAGACACAGTTCCTGTCCTTAAAGAGTACATCATCTAGAATACTCTTATGAGAGAAAATATTAAGAATGAGATGTTTGCTTATAATGGTTCAGCTTGTAGTGAGAAATATATTTTCAATCATCTGAGGAGAATTTCTTGAGCAAGTCCTGTGTACTCATGAAAGACACTTCCCTTTCTGTCTTTTTAAAAACAACAAAAAAACCCAGCTACCTTAATTTCTTCTTGAGAGTGATTTTTACAAACATTACTGATTTATTTTGGGCTAGAATCCTAAATGGAAAATTTAACTTACTCTATTTCATAAAGCCTGTGTTGTTTTTTCTAAGATGTAATTATAATAATATTAAAATTTAAAATAAATATCACTTTCTATTGAGTTCCTACTAGGTGTCGTCATAAACTAGACTAAGTGTTACAAATGTCTTACCAAAAACAAAACAAACAAAACAGAGAGGTATTAAGCCAATTTTATAAATGTGATCAGAAATGTTATGTTGCAAGCCCAATGTCACAACAGTTGGTAAATGACAGAATTCAACTCCAGGCTGTTTAGTTCTACCATCTTCTGATTACTATTCCAGGTGGTTTCTGGAATAAACTAAAGACTTATAATTTATGCTATTTTACTTTCTTTCATTAATTAACTTACATTATACAATATCTCTTCACTCAAAGCTTTTAGATAAAATTCAGAGGCATACTCATATAAACATAAAAAGGGCTTAATATGAAGAATTACAATAGCACTTGTTCAATATCCAATTTTAATATCTGTTTAGCATCTAATTATGTGCCAAGTTCCATTCCAGTCACTTCACATGTATTATTTAATCTACCTAACAATGCTACCTTTCCACTGACTCCAACCCCTCATTTCACAAACAAGAAAAGGCTCAAAAATGTTAAAAGATTTCCTAAGAGTCCTGTAAGAAGACAGAGCTAGATTTCACATTCAAGGGGATTTCCCTGGTAGTCTAGTGATTAAAACTTTGTGCTCCCAATGGAGGGGCACAGGTTTGATCCCTGGTTGGGGAACTAAGATCCTTCATACCGTGTTGCATGGCCAAAAGAAAAATTTCACATTTGCAATTATCAAGATGAATGAGATATAATTCTTAAATAATTTTATCTAGTCTTAATGTTTTGGCTTTTTAATATTTTGTATAGGTGCCAGTTAGCATTATAATTACTACTGACACTATTAAAACAGTATTATTTACCAAAGAATTACCTGTAGGGAAAGGCTCTAGTCTTTGAAAGTCTTCAACTGCAATAGTAATAAAATGTTCAGAAGACAGAAGTATCAATCCTACTCTATAGTTCTGGAGTTATCAAGGTACAAGCAGCAGTATTATTAAACACACTTATGTTGGGCAAAAAAATCCCAGAACTTATCTTCCCCAACCTCTTCCCATTTTCTCATGGGAAAAAGAAATAACAACACTGCCATTGTAAAGCACAATCTGGGGGATTTATACTTCAGTAAGAGAACTATGGCTCATTCATACTTGTCTGAAAGTCTAGTAATTAGAGAATTACAGTGAATGGTTAATGAAACTATGTGACAAAATTCTGATGACTCTAATTCATTATTATAATTTACAATTAGAAAGTGGTAATAGTAGCTACTGGAAACAGCAATCAATTTAATATCTATAAGATAGCATTATTTTCCAAAATTTTAGGAAATTCACACACTGTGCACAAGCAGGAGTTTTGAAATGTTTTCAAGTATTGGATGGCAACTGAAATAGAGTCCTTAACTTTATGTATACAGAGGTACAAAGGAAATTCCAGTCATTCATCTGTTTTTAACTGAAAAGATACATTTTTTAATGATTAGTATGTGTGGTCCATACATTTTAAGACTCAACTACTCTTAACTAAAATTCTTAATTGTTGATAGCACACTTTAAGAGGGACACAGACAAACTAAAATACAACCAGATCAACAGAAACAAAACAAATTCTCATGGATGGATTCATCAGTACCTTTAGAGTACAGAACACATGGGACTAATTCAGTATTTAATAGTTACTGATTCACACTGCCAAAAAGTTAGAACAAAACATATCTCAAGAGGAGATATTATCATTGTTTTCAAAATGTTAAGATTATCATGCAGACATTTGACTAGGTTATTTCTGTAATGCCTTTAAAGACAAAAATACAATCATTAAGAAGAACCAATTGTGGGCAGAATTTGCTTCCAAAGAAGAAATTTCGTGATATTTTAGAGCTTTCTTATGATAAAAGGGCTGTTTAAAGTAGAAACAATCTTGTTCTTGCAAGTATTCTGTGAGTAAGTGAGGATTCAGGAAGGATTTAGGAAGAATGGACTACTTCATGCTGAGGCAGTGATTACTACCATATTCACCTGATAGTGGTAGGGATTTTGGGAAACTGGCGAGGCTGCTCTCTGACGCACCTTGAAGGTCCCGAAGTCGAGTGAGGTACTGCTGCTGCCCAGGAGCACAGTCTTCACTGTCCAGTGGCCTTCTCTGAGCGAGCCCTTGCTTCTGAAATGTCAACTTCAAACCACCTTCCTGTTAAACAGATGCCATTATCAAGAAAGAAATGATTAAAATCATTGCAGTATATTAAGAGAAATTTTTTACTTAGAAAAAGTCAGGTAAAAACCCTGAAAAACCAGTCACGTTCTCTTCGTGTTCATAAATCAACTAGAGAAAAACACTTAATCAATTTCTATAATGAATATTAAAATTTCTATCTTTAAGTGAAAAAAAAAATCTAGGTATTACATACACTTTTCTGAGCAAAACCAAACTTTTCATGTGACAAGTACATTGTAACCCTTTCAGCAATTAACATATATCTGTGTACATTATTCACATGACATTTTAAGAGATATTACCCATGTTTTAGGCATTAATTCAGCTTCAAAAATCATACTGAACAATGAAATGTTACTGATAACAAGGCATGCTAAATATTTAAAACAGAAAGTGCACTGACATACCATTCGAATATTATATAAAAGAACTAAATAATAAGAAACTGTCAGACTGTTTAAGAAAGCATCTTGATCAGCAGAAGGACTATTTTCAGAAGTATAGGTAGAGAAACATATTTAATGATGATCCCTCTAGTAGAATATTCAAGTTTAATAACCTGGATATCAAAAAGAAAAAAACAATCCAAATACCAGAAAACAAGTATGTGAAGGAAGTAAGAGTAAGAGCAGGCAGCCATTTGCAGGAAAAGCATGCTGCACACCGCAATCGCAATCAGGTCCTAGGGCAATAAAAATAAACATACGTCTTTGATTTTCACTGTAAACTCCTTTTCTCGTACATGCTTCTTCACCTTTGACATCTGTGTTGACTGATCATGTTCTTCTTTGACTGCAGCACCTGCAGGAGGGGGCGCGCTGGGCTCGCTGTATTCTGTGGCTGCACCAGAGTTGTCCAGCAGCCTTGTGGTATAGAAAGAAGCCACTGCGTTGGCATCGTAACTTCTTCTAGCTGAAGGCCACTTCCCTTTCAGGACTGTTTGACAAATACTGTCCAGCCGGTTGATCATCACACGATCCTACAACAGCATGAACATCAAAGGGTGATTTCAGTAATTGAGCCAGACCTTTGGGGATCACAGCTTTGATGGATTTATCCCTGGTACAATTTGTGTGTACTTGGTATGCATACAGTTTCTCACATACATATTACAATTTTATATAGATTTCCACTGGTGAAGTTAAAAAATATGAAGATATTTTGCTGTTCTTTTGTTTTTATAAGAGTAATACAGGGTCCTCATAAAAAATTCAAACTCAGAAGTATACAGAAGAGTAGAAGGGTCTCTTCTCTCTCATTTTTAAAGTTAAGTACTCTTCTACTAATCCAGTTACACACTGGAGGAAGGAAGAACTGTCTTAATACCATCTGAACTTCCACCACTATATGTACATGTACTTAAAACGAACATTTTTCTAGGTCACAACTGGTTCGTAAATTTTCTTAAAGAAGACCCACTTAAAAGCACTTATTTCATAAAGAAGCATCTGAATTGTATGTGAACATAAGCATTCATTATCTTTTCTTCTGAATATTCTAAGGTTGAGAATCATATGCATTTAAGGACATAGATCTGTCCTATTACTGTCAACTTTGTTGACAGTAATAGCTGTTACTTTCAATGCTAACACCAAATGGTCATCCCACACATGATAGTGACTCCTTTTTCCTACATAATAAGAATATCTACCATTAAAGATAGACAGAAAAATATTTTTTAAAATGACCTGTATCAGCAAGAAATGATTTACTTACCTTTGGCCAATATGATGCTGCCAGCATGTATCCACCCTGTAGGATGTAAGCAGACTCTGCTGTCCCGTTGTTCATCTGGAAACTATCCTGGGTCTCATCCTGGGTAGTGCTTAGTGATGCAACACTTTCTTCATCATAGGCTTTCATGTGAGGGGTACCTTCTGCTAAGAATAATTATGACCAATTATAATTGTTTTAAAGGCTGTGTAACCCAATTTTGCAATTATATAACCCTATATAATTAGGATTTGAAAATGAAAAGTTGAGAAAAAAAAATCATCTAGAATACAATAAAGTACTCATTATTTTTAAAATTATAGCAAAAGCTAAATAAGTGGCATTATGGAGTTTGAAGGAAAATGTTAACCAAACATCCCTTTCTGCAAGAAGATTTGACCTGTGGTAACTCTCTAGGTCTGTTTCTCTGAAAACACATACACTTGTGATTGGTAAACTCAGGAGTTTATCAATCTGGACTGGGAAGGGCACAAATAATCTGCTGGGGAGGCTATCATTCTTTCAGGAGTGAACTCTTGTAATTGCACATGTCCTGTGTGAAAACCCAGAAAGTCATGCTTGTGGAGTTGTTACAGGAAATGCTTGCTATTGTGGGTATCAGGATGGTTCCTGTGCCCATTTGATGACTCATTCTTTACAGTCTTCTCTAGTGGCTCAGACGGTAAAGAGTCTACCTGAAATGTGGGAGACTCAGGTTTGATCCCTGGGTCGGGAAGATCCCTGGGAAAGGGAATGGCTACCCACTCCAGTATCCTTGCCTGGAAAATCTCACGGATGGAGGAGCCTGGAGGGCCCCAATCCACGGGTAGCAAAGAGTTGGACATGGCTGATTGACTAACGCACTCACACTCATGCACATTTCCTTATATCTGAGCTGTTAGACTACAACAAGGATACCCGCAGAAGAAGACCACTACTCTATGGACAGGCTGGAGTTCCTCTGCTAGACCTTTCTGAGTAGGGCCAAGCAGGGTCTTGTTAGTCGGACTGGTGTCTATTATAAAATTATTATCTTTATTTGTTCACTGATGAACTTGTTTTAGGAAAAATACAATACTAAATTTAAGGCAATCACCAAGAAATAAAATTATTGTGCCAAGTCTTTAATCCTCTGTTTGACTAACCTATTTTGCAAAGTGAATACTGAATACAGAGTATGAACCAGTAATCTAGTTGCATTTTCAGCAGTCCTTCTTTAAGAAAATCTGTACACGTAAAATTTAAACTAACAATTTTAAGCATGCTTAAGCAATCCGAATCACTTCTCATTTGCATATGAAATGTCTTAAAATAGCAAAAGCACTTTATGCATATACCTCGCTTTTGGACTTCCTCTTCTTCACTGTCACTTTCTTCTGACGAAGATGAGGAGGAGGACGAGGAAGAGGAAGATGAGGATGAGGATGAAGACGATGCTGAAGAACAAGAGGAGGAAGAAGAAGAGCTAGAGCCTGATCGGGAGTGGGAACACGAAGAGGAGGAAGACGAGGAAGAAGATGATCTGGAAGAACAGGATGATCTCTCAGAATCAGAGTCAGAATCAGAACTAGACTCTGATCCTCTTTTGTGGACTCGCTGCTTCTTGGAAGCCGGGTTTGGAGTTAGAGGCTCTGTTCTGGCTGCAACCATGCGTCTGTCTGTTTCACCTTTTCCACCAGATTTCTGGTCTCCAGTAGCCTGTGGTAAAACACCATTCTTTGGACTTACAGGCTCAGACTTTATTAGTGTCCTGGTTTCCTCAGAAGACATAGACTCTTCTTCAGAAGACTGAGGCTCCTCTTTAAGGTTTTCACTTTTAACTTTCACATCCTCTAGAATAACAGCTTTAGGATCTAGGAGCCTCGGTAGAGAGGTAAGAGGAGAAGCAGAAAGTGCTACTTGATATTGCTGTAAAAGTGGGGTAGAAGTCCTTGAATGAGCCATCTTACTTTGACTGTAGTTCCTCTGAGCGGCCATAAATGAGAGTTCAGGGTCCCGAAGAATGTGATAGTCTGTTCGGCTCACCCCGTGTTTAGCAGCTCCAATGAGCAAGTCCCTATCATGAGAGCCACATTCCCACCAGACGGGCAAGTCTGGATTTGGATGGCAAAGCTTCAAGCGCTCAAACAATTGTGGATGTCGGAGGGCCTGTTCCCTTACTTTTCTTAGAAGTTCAATGCGATATAAAGTCCGAGAAGCACGTTCTTCTGTGATTGGCTGGATAAAAATACTTGGATCCACTAATTCTAAATTGAGACAAGAACAAACATATTACCCTAAAAAATACTTCATTATAGGTTTAAAACAAATAATGCAACTTCTAAAATACACGTCTACTCAATATCATTGTATAGTTTCAGAATTTCATTTTAACAGTTTTAAATATGGAGAAATGTAAGTTTTAGAAAGAAGTATTAATAAACATGTAACACATAACACTGGATCTAACTTTCTATTCAACTAGAAAGTTAAATAAAACATTAATATTACTTTGGAAGTGTGTTAATATAACTAGAACGAACTTTTAAGAAATTCTTTGTGAGCTAATATCACAATACTCCATTTTAATCAAAGAGAAAAACACTCAAACTCACTTATAAATACAAATTAAAAGGTAAAATAACATCTCATAGGCAAACTTAAGTCCATGTATCTTTAAGTGCACTAAGGTAACTCAAGAGTATTACAGTGGACTCACAGGGACACCAAAGTCTTTCTTAAAATTTGATATAAACATAGGAACAATTGTCAAATAGTGTCTGAGACAGTTCCATTTCAACATCAGACCACACTCTCTTCTTTTTGGTAGGGTTATATCTTTATCAGCAGAGATACTGGTGGTTGGGAAGTACTCAAAAAAAGACAGAAGCTTATTGAAATAATGTAGAGACTACCTGAAGAGGTACTAATGGCCAGATTTGGAACAATCTGAACACCAGAAATTAATACGGATAGTACTGGATTATAACCTACAGAATAAAAAATAAACACTCATTTGAATAAATATGAATATGAATAAGTAACTGAGTAGACTAGGGAGAAGGAATAGCTTTTTCTTACAGTAGAACTGCACAGTTAAAAAATGCTGCAGATAAGATCTACTGATGGTTACTAAAATCAATGGGTGAGAGTTTAAGGAAAATAGGATTTTTTGTGTGGTATCAAAGAATCTTCTTAAGATATCTGCTAACTACAGGGGAGAACATAATTTTACACAGGAGAAACACAGCAGAAACTACCTAAGCTTAACAAAGAATCAAGGGCTACATCATCAGTAATAAGACACACTGACATCATGAGCCCCTTGATGTTACGTTCTGAGAAAGACACAACATCAATTCTAAGTTATTCTTGCAAAAAAAAGGCGTAACTTCAACACAATCATGTGAAAACACCAGGCAAATCCAAATTGAAGGGTTTGGGGCAAAACTGATCAAAGATATCAGGGTCATTAAAGACAAAACAAACAAATAAACCCAAACTGAGGAACTGTTACAGACTGCAGGAGGTGAAGGAAAAATAACAATGGAATACAACGTGGGCTCTTGGAACAAAAAAGAACATCAGTAGAAAAACAGGTAAGACTTGAAAAGGCATTTATTTAATGGTATTATACTAATAGTTTCCTGGGCTAATAATTTCAGAGAAGGCAATGGCAACCCACTACAGTACTCTTGCCTAGAAAATCCCATGGACAGAGGAGCCTGGTAGGCTTCAGTCCATGGGGTCGCTAAGAGTCGGATACAACTAAGACTTCACTTTCACTTTTTACTTTCACTCAATAGAGAAGGAAATGGCAACCCACTCCAGTGTTCTTGCCTGGAGAATCTCAGGGACAGGAGAGCCTGGTGGGGTGCCGTCTATGGGGTGGCACAGAGTCGGACACAACTGAAGTGACTTAGCAGCAGCAGCAGCAGCAGCAGCAAGATGATTAGTGATATAAGATTTTAACATTAAGGGAGGAAAAGTGAGGGATATACGAAAACTCCCCACCTGGGATTCAAAATCAATTAAATTGGCTGAGAATTAGCAGCTCTGATTAATTAGCAGCTCTTGTTTTGGTTCTGTTTTCTGAAGGCCCTGGGTGGTTTTTCCTACTAAAATGTCTTTTGAATGGAGGCCTCATTTCTTGCAAAATCATTTGTGCTAAATAAGCCCTCCAGCACAGTTCCCATCAGACGGACTAAAAATATAGGTTAGTTCTATTTACCAAAAGCTATCCTTTATTTTCCCACCCCTGACAATCATAAATCTAATTCTAAATAAAAACACTGACTATTTTCTCAAAACTAAATGTGTGCCTGTATTCTCTTTAGCTCTTATTTCAATAGTAGAATTAAGGAACAAAGGACTATTAAGCAGAGTTTACTTACAATTCAGAAAAACTGGTGAAATGTTGCATTAGATGATACTGTATTAAAAAGCTGGGAATTTCTGAATTTTAGTTCTGTTTCTTTGATTGAAACAAAGGAAAAAAATTTTTTATACATACCTTCTTTGGAAGGAAGACGACAAACCCTCCGACACATAGACATGAATGCGTACAGATATTTCTCCAAGCTATCGTCAGTTTTCTTATGTAGCCGAGCCATAGCCCTAAATTTTGTCCAATCAAACTGGCCTCTGTCAGGATCAAACACCACTCCAAATGTAGATACAACTCTATAAAAATCAGCTTCTTCTCTTCTTGTCCATCTATTGTGAATTAAAGAAAAAGTCACACTGCTCATGGAAATAATATTAATGCTGAATATAAATGACTATTGCAAAATTCAGAAACATTTCAAGTGCTTAACACTTTAACAGATTAAATCCAGGGTTACTGCCTTATAAACACATTTGAAATGCAGTTGACTCATCTCTACCCATGCTTCTTTTCCTTTAGATAATAATATTTTTTTTTTTTGCATACTTAACTGTGTGAAAAAATACGCATGGGATACAAGAATGTATAAGACAGGATGACCCTCCCTTTGAATAAAAGATAAAACATTTCAAACATATTTACAGTATAAGGTAGTATTTTACAGTCGCATGTATTATAGAAACCACAAGTTTAGGACAGCACAGAAGATGGAAGGATTTGTTCAAACCTGACTAACCAAGAAAGACATCACTGAGTTAAGTGGCATTTGTTTACAGCTTAGATAAGAGATGGAAAGGAAAAGATGAGTGTTATTACAGGATCTTTTATCATTTTGAAAATGACTAGTTTTATTTAGGTAAGTGCTATATATGAGTGCAGAAAACAAAGAATACTATGAGCTAGTCTAGCGCAGGAGAAAACCAACAGAGGATAGAGAACCCATGCTGAACACTGAAGGAATAGTAGGGCCATGTATGGACCAAAGAGTTAATAAGAATATTTTTGGTGACAGGAACAACTTAAGTAAGATATTAAATCAAGACTAGGTGGAGCATTCAGGCTGAGGAAAAAGTAGTGAATAAAATTATAAATGCATGCTAAGGCCTAAACTAAAGAGACTCCTGAATTAAGGCTTAAGAAGTTAGACTTTATCCTTGTACAAAATAAAGGGGACTGAATATTATGATAAAACTAAAACTTTAGGAAGATTATCTAAATCTTCCAGACTGAGGCAAAATGTTATGTGGCAGATTGAAGATGGCCACAAATTCTTTGCCACTCTTTCATTTGAGAGATGCAACTCATTTCCCTTAAATCATGGTTGGCCCTGTGATTTTTTTGACCAATAGTAGGGTGGCAGCTGTGACACTCTGTAACTGCTGAGGCTGGGCCATAAAAACCCTGCAACTTCAGCCTTTGCCATTTGGAATGCTCCCTCTTGGAAACTGCCTGAAATGAAGTAGACCCAGGTTTGATCCCTGGATTGGGAAGATCCCCTGGAGAAGGAAATGGCAACCCACTCCAGTATTCTTCCCTGGAGAATTCCACGGACAGAGGAGCCTGGTGGGCTACAGTCCAAGGGATCAGAGTCAGATGTGACTGTACAGCTAACTCGATTTTCAAACCCTCCCCACGCTCCAGCCAACACCATGGGAAGCATAAGAATCATCTGGTCACCCCACAGAATTATCAGAAATAAAAAACTGATGTTGCTTTATATCATTGTGTTATGGGATGGGTGGTTATGCAAGGACAGATAACTGAAACAGTATATTTACATAGGTAGCGGCATTTGAATTTTACATCTAGGATAGCTAAAATCTTAAGTGTCGGAGTAAATTCTTGTTACAATGAATGTGCCTCAAGTGAAACAAAGCAATAATGATTTATCTTTCAGAAAAAATCCAAAGATCCAGGTTTAACAAGGAGGCCAGGTTATTGCTAAACTTTCTTATTCTTTTCCAGGGATTCTACCCTTTTTAAGAAGTTAGTTTTGGGGATGAGAGAAGTGTGCCTGTCTTCCTAACAAGATCTCTTGCAAGAAGTTCTACTACTATTTATTTCCCTTTGACATCAGTAGCTTTAAGGGTTCATCCTCTGTAAAAAGCAGAGAAGAACTTCTCTTTCATGAATTCTGTACTTCATTAAAAACCAACAGAGGATAAAGGATGTCACATGCCATCATGTGACAGAAGACACAGTGGAATTTATTTTATATAATTAAAAAATACATTTCATTCATAATTTAATTGTTGAGTTTTCACCTTCATTTCCCTTATACGTCACTGTTCATAAACATGAATTACACATTAAGACCTAGTAACTATAAAATGCAATCTGTATTAGTTTAAACATCTTTGTGTGTGCATATACTTATGTACACGTATGTGTGCATAAAGCATTTTGCTGTGACCAACTTTTACCTAGATATGTTTTCAGCAAAGTGAGATAATCACAGCCTAACAGACTTCAGAATGAATAGTATATTTAGATACTATATATTAAAAACTTAGTCTTACCTCTGCTGTCTTTCTATCTTGGCTGCCATTTTAGGGTTAAGAGTCGCTTCTTCATAAAGAGGCTGCATAACACTGGCAGGCACAGGGAAAGTAGGTTGTATTTGCTGGATTTGTCTGTTTTTATTGGTACGTTGATATGCAGTAATGAGACGCCTCAAACGGGTAGTTAAAGCTGACTGAGTAGGCCAATAAATTTTATCACCCTCCATCAGCTGACCATCTACATTTAAAGAAACTCATGTCAATTAAAAAAAAAACCACACACACAACTAAAAAACAAACACACAAAAAAACTAAATAGATACTGTCATGAAGCTCACAAAAGCAGCAAAATTTCCTTACTTAATTTTCTTTTAATCCGATTAAGTGAAACGCAAAAACAAATCTCTTTTAAAAAATCTTTAATTAGAGCTCTAAAAACTAAAAATATTGTTAAACTTTCAATCAATTATGTTTTATAATAATTGCAATTATAAATAAATTTCATGTACATTTGAAACATATAATAGTGTACTAGTTTACTTCTCTCACGGTATCATGGGAATGCTAATCTACAATAATACTAAAAGAAAGAAAGAAATGTTATTTACCTCCATCTGCTATAACAAGATCTCCTGGTGACGAAACATCATCCTTTCAAAAGAAAACAGAAATCTGTCACAGGGAAACGGGGTCAAGATACAATAAGAGAATCGATTTTGTTTATAATACTTTGTTTTGCAATAGAATTTTAAAAATTTATTTAAACTAAAAAAACCCAAATCAAAAACAGTTCACCCATTTCCACCTCATCTCTAACTCCCAGCCTCTGGCAAGCACAATCTGTTCTCTTTATCTATCTATTTAGTTTAAAAATATGTTCTTTTTTAGATTCCACATATTGAGATGACACAGTATTTGTCTTTTTCTGACTTATTTCACTTAGCATAATGTTCTCAAGGTCTATCCATGTTGTTGCAAATGAGAAGATTTCAGTCTTTTTAAAGACTAAATTTTCCATTGTATACATATATACATAAACATATATATGAAAACGTGTGTTATGTATATTTATCTCTCACAGTCTCTTCACCCATTTTTCCATCAATTGACACTTAGGCTGTTACCACATCTTGGTTATTATAGATAACACTTGAAACAACATGTGATGGGGGTGCATATGTATTCAAATTTGTGTTTTTCTTTAAAGGCTAAGTTACTGTAGTCTGGCTGCTGGGTCACATGATGAATCTTAATTTTTAAGGAATCTCTATACTGTTTTCCATAGTGGCCACACCAAGTTACATTCCCGCCGACAGTTTGCCAGGTCTCACTTTTCTCCGCACCCTATCCTTGCTATCTCTAATCTTTTTGCTAACAGTCCTCTGCTTACTAAGGCCATACCCTTAGCCCTCGTGGGGACAGGATCCTTCCCTGGTTGCTCTATCTCAGCCTCAGAAGCAGTGCCTATTCTTATATTCTTTAGAGTTTCTAACACTTCTTTCACCTCTCATTATTTCAATTCCTCTATCACAATCAGTAAGTCTTTACATCAAGCTTGCTCTGTTGAAATTACTATGTGGTTTCTCTCTTTTTGGCTCAAACTGATTCATCATGCTACATTATGGATAATTTCCTCTATATTGTAAATAATTTCTTCTTTCATGAACTGTGTCTAGTTTGCTTCTCCAGCACAAGGTTTAACTTATTTGTTGAGTTTTAAATTTCAAGGTCAATATTTTCCACTTCTAAAGTTACATATAATTCTCCTTCACATGTCCCTTTTAAAATCATATGCTTTCTTTTATTCTTAGTTCTTTCTTTAATGTCTTTAATCAGTAAAAAATTTATTTTCTATTTCAGGAGTTCTATTATTAGAAATTCTTAGAGATCTAATCTTGTTCTTTGTTGTATTTGCTAACATTAACTCATGGTAAATTGTTCTTCATAGATGAAATTTTGGATTTTGACCTTATTTCATGGAAGGCTTTTATCTTCAGGATGCAAATATAATCTCAACTGAAGTTGTTTCTTCTACTAGTTCTTTATCTTTGTTTGTTTTCTTTCACCAGGTACCTCAAGTATATTACCAGTTTGGGATCTCTTTTTATATTATATTTTTTGCCTTGAGAATTCCTGGACCATTCAAATTAAATTAAAAAAAAATAATCGAACCATAAACTCAAGAAAAGGTAGGCCTATGGTTATGAATTCTCAGGGGAGATAATTTTCTCCCTACCTGAAGTCCATGCTGACATAAATTTCTATGTTTTTATGCGTAATTTGGCAGAAAGTACTACCCTTTAAGGGTTCTGAGTTTACTGGATAACATTCTCACTGGTACACACTGGCCTAAACCTCATGCAGGCACCCACACCAATATCCCATTCCCTGGGCAACCGAAGCCAGCAAATCCTACCTGACAGCCACAGCATTGTTTAGTCTTTACTATGTTCTCAAAAATACTGGAGAAACTCCTCTCCTCTTTTAATATCATTTCTCCAATCCAACAGATTATTTTCTGTACTTTCAACAACTCTTTTTCTTCCTTTTGACTTTCTATAAATAGAACACTTAGAACTGTGCTTTAGCAGCTCAAAATTCCTCTAGGCTCTACCTTCTATTTCAAACTGTTTTATGGAGGCACAGTTTCTGCCTGTTGCTGTGTACCTTTAGTATCTAGTTTTCACTCTGCTTTGGGATTTTGTCCCTCAACACTGTGTTTCTTTGGTTCCTAGCAGTGTAGCATGTTGGCAAGTCCCACTTTATCCATATGTCCAAACCAGTCTCCAGCTTGTCTAGAATGGGAGATCAAGCAAATTCTAAATGTGTATTTGTGATGTCTGGCAACCTAAGCTGGTCACTAACTTCTGAGAAATCATGCATAATAAAAACATATGAAGGAAAAACATACACAAGAAAAAGCAAGCAAAAGAAAACATGGATAACTAGAATTGATGACCATGATCCAAAGCGTACCTCTATATCATCTTTAAAGATAGCTGGGGCAGGTTTGTATTCTGGATCTTCCACATCCCTGTTAAATACCAACAAATGTCATAATTATTGTTCCCGAACTTCAAATTTGCCTTGGTTGGACAAACAAATGGGGTACTGTTGGAAAGATTTTTTAATATGTTTTAAAGGTCAGAGTGAAGTCTCTGTTCTTTAGCCAGAGGAGCTCAAGTCTATTAGCATGAAGGCAATTATATGGCAAGTCAGAAGAAAGCTAGTTCTAATTTACTCTAATTACCCCCAAGTTCACTTACAAATGTGATGTTAATCTTAACACAGTCTCGTACTTTTCGCTTTCGGTGAGAAAAGAAACAGGTATAATGAATATCATATTTTTCTTCAACTGTATATGCTTAGCCTTCTTCTTCTTTCTTACACCTTCAAAACTTTATGGTCTTAATTGCTGTGACTACTAAAAATGGACAAGTGAAGACCTCATCAAATGAATGGGTGTGAGGAAGGTCCAGTTTCTTTCTTCATTCACACTGTTTGACAAGTGCTGATTTATTAGACTATCATTAGCTCATTTGGATTGTAAGCTCTAAAATCTCTTACTACTACTTTATTTAAAGAGAAACATCACTGACATAGAACATGCTGATGTTGACAGAGATATATGGAGAACTCATGCTTCTGAAATGCACGTACCCATCCATATAATCATTTGCCCTCTGTTCCGCAGCAACTGCTTTTTCATCAGGTTTTCCCACTCTTTCCAAGAAGCACAACGCTGGGTCTGCTCGGATAGTGTTATATTTTTCATAACCTAGAAGGGCCACCAATTTTGGAAGTAAAAAGGATAAAAAGAAGAAAAACATGTATTTCTCATATTTATGATGGGTGATGTTCCTGGACTAAAGGAACCATATATTAAAATGATACAGGTTAAACGTTTTCTAGAAATTATCACAAACATTACATGGTCTGACAATAAGTATATTTAGGAATCTAGATTAAATTTAACAGTTAAACTGAAAAAGGGGAAAAACTGATCACATGCAACAAATCTCACATAAAAACTCTTCCTGAGAGGGAATGTTACATGAGACATGTCTGGGAGAAGCAGTTTATATATGCCACCCACTCATAACAAAATGTAGTGACTGATGGACAGTTTGAGAGTGCATACTTTATATAGTGTTCAATGGGTGTTACTGAAATAAAGCTGTAAGTGGAAATCAATAAATTAAGACATAGTTGACTTAATAGTATACAGAGATGAAGACACTACCTATCTTACTTCTCACTTACCATGTTTAAAAACTCCAATAAGGAGTGACTTATCAGCATCAAAATCCCACCACTCAGCTGGAACTTCTGAGTGGTCTGGTTCTGGGACCCAAACATCAATGTCACTTAAAAAAAGCATGATATGACTTTATAAGTTACTGTTAACAAGAGAAGGCAAAATTTTACACAGCTTCTAAAAAGCATTGTGGTTTTTAACAAAAATTATTTTATTATTTCCCACAATTATCACCAATTATATAATTTATAATTAAAATTATAAAATTGCACAATAACCACAAAGATATCATAAAATGAATTAATACTCTTAAGCCCAACAGAAGAAGTAAGTTTCAACAGGTTTCCTTTATCCTTAAGGAATAATATTCTTTCCACTGATTTCCTTCAGATACAGACAAAAGGTTCTATCTGATTATGTCAGCAAACAATGTGGCCAAAGTCATCTGGTTCAGCAAATCAATTGCTCTAAGCTGTAAAACAAGTTATGTCTCTCTTAGACTGCTATTGCTAGGAACAGGAAATCAATCCTGAATATTCACTGGAAGAACTGATACTGAAGCTGAAGTTCCAATATTTTGGCCCCCTGATGCGAAGAGCCCACTCATTAGAAAAGACCCTGATGTTGGGAAAGATTGAAGGCAGGAGGAGAAGAGGATGAGAGAGGACAAGATGGTTGGATGGCATCACCGACTCAATGGACATGAGTTTGAGCAAGCTCTGGGAGATGGTGAAGGACAGTGAAGCCTGGCGTGCTGCAGTCCATGGGGTTGCAAAGAGTTGGACATGACTGAGTGACTAAACAGCAACAGCAACAATTGCTAGGAAGTCACACTGAAAAATGAAGCACTGCTTATAAGTAGAGGAAAATGCAAGTTTTTGATTAATAATTTGATGAAAACACTCAAAGTGCTATTTTTATGCCACAAAATGATAACATGGTAAATTAATAAAAACACAATGATAAATCCATGATGCTCTGGTAATTTGATTTTCCCNTAAACAGCAACAGCAACAATTGCTAGGAAGTCACACTGAAAAATGAAGCACTGCTTATAAGTAGAGGAAAATGCAAGTTTTTGATTAATAATTTGATGAAAACACTCAAAGTGCTATTTTTATGCCACAAAATGATAACATGGTAAATTAATAAAAACACAATGATAAATCCATGATGCTCTGGTAATTTGATTTTCCCTAATATAAAGCAACTACAGCACTTATAATTTTATAAATATAACTTTCTTTTCCTTTATCACTTGGAATTATTATTTCCCAGAAACATTCTGTGAGTAACACACCTCTAAAGTAACATATACCTCTGAAAAGGGAAAGATGCCATGCATAAAAGGACTGAAATGTTCACTTCTTTACCACAGAGATTCAAGCCACTGTCTCCTCCAGCCTAGCACAGAGTTAATGTTTGACAAGGATTAGCAAACATCACTAATTTTCATATAAATATTATGTCATTCTTATATTATATTCAACAGCCAAAGGGGCAGTGATTGAATAGGGCTTGCCTAGTAGCTCAGCTGCCAAGAATCTTCCTGCAATGCAGGAGACCCCAGTTTGATTCCTGGGTTGGGAAGGTCTCCTGGAGAAGGGACAGGTTACCCACTCCAGTATTCTTGGGCTTCCCTGGTGGCTCAAAGGGTGAAGAATCCACCTGAAATGCAGGAGACCTGAGTTCGATCCACGGGCCAGGAAGATTCCCTGGAGGAGGGCATGGCAACCCACTCCAGTATTTTTGCCTGGAGAATCCCCATGAACAGAAGAGCCTAGTAGGCTATACTCCAGTGGGTTGCAAAGAGTAGGACACAACTGAGTGATTAAGCACAGCATAATACTCCAGGGAATCAAAATTCTACTTGAGAATTTTCCTACGAAATTAATGAATTATCAGTTTTCAAAGAATCACAGATATGATTTAAAGATACAACACATTAAAAACCCCACAAATTTAGTTGCATTTCATCTCTTCATCTTAGCATCATAAATTTTATAAATTAACAAAGGACTATGGATGTAAGATATGAAGAGTTTCCTAAGTTGTGTGACAAAAGTTCATCTATAAGTTGGTTATCTTTGGGAACTCAAAATAAACTTTCATACAGATATAAAATAAGTGATCAATGTTTCTGGTCTGGTTCACAAGAACCTAATACTTAAGCACTAGTATAGTTGAAATAAAAGACACTGAATGAAAAAGAAAGAGTTGTAAGTTTAATATGTAAATAAAACATAAGGAAATCACTTTTTATTTTTCATGTTTTGCCAGGAGACTGAAAGACATTTTTCAGCATTCTAAAATGCACATCTCATTATATCTGATTTTGCTTAAAAACAAAATTGTCGCAATCACAATATTTTTTAGTTTAGTGCAGAAAGAGGCAGAGAAGTTTTCTAAGATATGGCAAAAGCTGAAAAACAGATGAGGAAAATACAGTTACAGAAGATATTTAGTTTTGATTGCATTCCTGGTCAGGATTAATCAAAGCAGAAGCACAGAATGATAAAGGAAAAAGAGGAAAGAACACTGGAGACAGGATACCCAAAGGGGAATTATCAAGTGGGTCAGATACTGTATTTCCCTATACAAACCAGCAGGTGGCACTCTAAGCTCAAAACACTGTGACATCTGAGGTGGAAGGTTTTTTTCCTTTCTTTTAAAGAGTAAAGGAGGCTTCCCAGATAGCTCAGTTGGTAAAGAATCCGCCTGCAATCCAGGAGCCTCCAGTTCAATTCCTGAGTTAGGAAGATCCACTGGAGAAGGGAAAAAACCTACCCACTCCAGTATTCTGGCCTGGAGAACTCCATGGACTCTATAGTCCATGCAATCCTGAAGAGTCAGACAGGACCGAGTGACTTTCACTTTACAGACTTCCCTGAAGCTCAAACCGTAAAGAATCTGCCTGCGATGCAGGAGACCAGAGTTCTAGGGTGAGAAGTTCCTCTGGAGAAGGGAAGGGCAATCCTCTCCAATATTTTCGCCTAGAGAATTCCATGGGCAGAGAAGCCTGGTGGGCTACAGTCTGTGGGGTCGGACATGACTGAGCGACTAGTAAAGGGCACTCAGTATATACCTCATGGTTTAAACGTGCCCTGCACATGTTAAGTGTTTGTTAACTGCTGGGGAAAGGAATACAATAAGGTGCATATACTCCTGTTGTTAATGTCTGCAATCTCTTGCATAAAGCCTCTGACTTCCCCTGGCCAGATCATCCGTTCAAAACAGATTTAAACAGTATTCACTAAGTGCTAACAATGGCAATAATAAGATAGACAGGGCCCTGCCCTTTTGAAAAAGTATCTGCAAAACCTCTTCAGTACCTGTGATGAGTGCTGAGACAAGGCACCCAGTCGAGAAGACAGGGAGGCTGATTTGATGTCACCTGAGTAGTAAGAGAGGGCGAAGGGAGGAAAATGGGAAAGAGAATGTTGCCCCAAGAATGCAAAGGCCTGGAGGCAATGAGGGGTGAGGGGGTCTGTTGAGAGAGAGATGAATATGTTAAAATCCAAATAAAACCCAAATGAGAAACCAGTGAAGGAGAGAATAATGAAAGAGGATAATTCAAAGATCACAGTTCCTAGGAAAATCACAAGGGGGTTGAATTCAATCAGATCAAAGAAAAAGAGGAGCCCATCAGTCAACAACAAATTCTATTTACTGACTGTTACTATTTCCCAGGTTCTTGGGGGCTAGGAATATGATCATCAATAAGACAGATAGCAGATGTCACCTTCAGTCAGCTTAAATTGTACTGACAGGAGAAATAAAATTTAAAAATACATACAATTTTAAATACTAGCAGGCATCATGAATGAGATAAAATAAGGTTGTCATAGTCAGTGACCGGTGGGCTGCTCTAGCTAGAGCGGGCAGAGAATATCTGCAGAGGTGAAACCTAAGCTGAGACCTGCATGATAGGAGCAGGCACTTCTGTGGAAAATGAGGGGAAAGAGTATTGCACTGGGAAACAGCACAGAATGAGCCTAACATGCTGGGGGAACACTGTGGATGAAGGACAGAGTGGAGGTAGAAGGCCCAGACTTATGTAGGTCACTATAGGATAGGTCTTTATTCTAAGAGAAATGAGAAGGTTCTACGAGGAGGAATGCCTTGGCCTGATTTTTGCTTTACAAAGATCACTCTGGTTTCTGTATTAAGGTACAACTGTAGAGAGGCAAAAGATGCAAAAATGGGAATTCCCTGGCAGTCCAGTAGTGGTTAGAACTCTGTGCTTCCATTGCAGGGGGCCTGGGTTCAATCCCTGGTCGGGGAACTAAGATCCTGCAAATCGTCGGGCTGTGCCAAAACAACAACAACAAAAATCCAACTACTCTTGAAAAAGTAGAGGCAAAGAGAGTCAATAAGGAGGCCATTGCAAAAGTCTAAACATGAGATAATGGTGGCGTGGACTAGGGAGTCAGCAGAGCAAAGAGTGAAAAAATGCTCAGACTTCCCATATATTTTGTCAAGCTAACAAGTCTTCCTGTAGGGTTTGATGAGAAGAGAATAATCAAGAATAATACCAGAGCAAGTGGGTGGTAGATTTACTAGGATGGAGAAGGCCCGAATGTGGGAAGATAGGGAGGAAACAAAAGGAGACAGAGGATTTGGAAAATGCAGGGGAAGACTGAGATGTTAACCAGATATTCCAAGTGGAATGTTTGAGGCAGCTGCTTTAGACTTGGAGCTGAGGGGAAAGGTCTGGGACGAATATGTAAATGTGACAGTCATCTATGTATAGATCATATGTGACATGATGAGGCTGCATAAGTTCACCTAAGGAGAAAAAACGGGCAAGAAAGCAAGCTGAGGACACAGTCTTGACCAGTCCAACATCTGGAGCTCTATCAGAGGAGCTGCTGCTGTTTAGTCTCTCAGCCATATCCGATTCTTTGCGACCCTGTGAACTGTACCCCGCCAGGTTCCTCTGTCCACGGAATTTTCCAGGCAAGAATACTGAAGTGGGTGGCCATTTCCTTCTTCACGGGATCGTCCTGACCCAGGGATCGCACCAGCGTCTCCTGCATTAGCCGATGGATACTTAAAAGCTGAGCCACCTGGGAAGCCTCTATTAGAAGAGTAAGAGCTAGCAAAGGAAAATAAGAGCAACGAGGAAAAAAGAACAACCAGGTGGGTGTAGTAGCATGGATGTCTCCTGAAGACATTATTTCAAGAAGGGAGAAATAGAGTAAGTTCAGAGACATCTAAACTTCACACTGTAGGTTATTAGTGGCCTTACTAAAAATCATTTCAGTCAAAGAGTGGAGATATAGGATTAACTGGAATAGGCTGAAGAGAAAATGCAAAGAAAAGAGGTATAAATTATCAACCCACACAGCTCTTTTTGTGAAGGACAGCAGAGAAATGGATTAGAAGGATGTATGTATATTATAGTGGGTTTTTTGTTCTTTTTAACGTGAATGATATTAAGGAATGCATATATGCCAAGAGAATGATTCAGTAAAGAGTGCGGGAAATGATGATTTAGGAAACAAAGGTGTAAAATCTTTAAAAGGTAAGAGATGAGTTCCAAGCATAAGGGCTCCTCTTAGGAGGGTGAGGAGGACTTTTAGGGCATCCCGAGAGAAGGAATAAATAGGGGGACACATACGGCTCAAAAGGTAAAGTGTCTGCCTGCAATGTGGGAGACCTGGGTTCAATCCCTCGGTCAGGAAGATCCCTTAGAGAAGGAAATGGCAACCCACTCCAGTATTCTTGCCTGGAAAATTCCGTGGACAGAGTAGCCTTGTAGGCTGTAGTCCATGGGGTCACAAAGAGTCAGACACGACTGAGCGACTTCACTTCACTTCGTACGACAAGTAGAACTGAAGGTGGCTCTTGTCTATTTTCTTAGAAATATATACCAAAGTCATTATTGGAGGGGATGCTAGTAGGACAGGAAGATGGTTTGAGGAGAAAGGTATGGAATGGTCCTCTTGAAGAACCGGTAAATAAACTTTCTGGTCATGTTGGTTAAACAGCTTATTTGTGTTTAATGATCATAAATTTGAAGTGAATCATTTGGCAGAGTTTGTGTGATTTTCTCCAGCAACATTCAACTGCTCAGATACAGGCAAAAAGGTAAATGGATTTTTAAGTTTAACATGAATTGGGGTTGTGTCAAGTATGTAGAACGGAGGGAACAGCAGGCAAAGAATTTTAGTGAGTACAGTGCTGGACTACAGAATGCTTATTTATAATGAGGAAAGTGGGGGATGAAAGTGACAATGAATAGTAAGTGGTAATATGGGGACACCGACACCATGATGAAGCTAGACAATTACATTTTTAGGGCTTAGTTATGGTAGTAAGAGCCCTAAAACTTTCCTCCCTCTTACTACAACGAGAGACTCGTGCATCCTCATGTGATCCATCCAACACTTGGTCTCTCAGTTCCTTGACCTTTACATCATCTTTTTTTTTCTCTCTACCACTGCCACACATGCACACAGTCATATACTTAATCTTACCATCACCAATAGCAGCATTATCTCTTCAATCTGAATTCCAACTGTCAGTTCCTTCCAACTCAATTAACTTGGGTACTTTTCACTATAATTCTCTAGCTTCATCATGGTGTCCCCCATCTTACCACTTACTATCCACCATCACTTTCTTCCCCAGTTTCATCCCCTACTTTCCTCATTACAAATAAGCATTCTGTAATCCAGCACTGTACTCACTAAAATTCTTTGCCGGCTTTTCCCTCTGTTCTACACACATAACACAATCCCAATTCATGTTAAACCTAAAAATCCACTTACTTTTCTGCCTATAATTAAATAGTTGAACATTGCTGGAGAAAAAATCACACAAGCCCTGTCAAATGACTCACTTCAAACTTGTGATCATTAATCTTAAATGTGATTAAACACAAATAAGCTGTTTAACCACCACGACCAGAAAGGAGGGCTTCCCTTATGTCTCAGACAGTAAAGAATCCACCTGCAATGTGGGAGACTTGGGTTTGATCCCTGGGTTGGGAAGATTCCCTGGAGAATGGAAAGGCTATCCGTTCCAGTATTCTGGCCTGGCATGGACTGTATAGTTCATGGAGTTGCAAAGAGTTGGACACGACTGAGCGACTTTCACTTCACATGGTAGTAGCAAGCTACTGCTACTGCTATTTTCACTCTTCTTATAATTTTCAGTGACAGAGCCAACAATGATAGTATTGACGAGAGGCAACAAATTGACAAGGATTACTCTAAATTTGGTATATTTTCCTTTCTGTGAATTTCACTGAATAAAGAGCCACTTAATATATAATTTCCCAGTCATTTAACTTTTGCCTCATCATGTTGCTAAAAACTAAATATAAACATGTTATTTACCTTGCATCAACTCCATCAAAAACTTTCTGACACTCATTTCCAATGACTTCTTGCTTTAGATAATACAGCATTCTTACACGAAGCAAAACTCTAAAAATGAAGAGAAAAAATAAAAAGACATTAATCATCATTAAAGAAAATTTATCCATGGGGTTAAAATTAAAAAAGAATTTGTATACAGAATTTTTATAATGAAATAATAATTACTTCTGATTAAATTAACCCCATTACTACCATATATATATATAATAAGTTTCTCCAAAATCTTCACAATCATCATTATTTAAGAGCCACGAAAGATACAATAAGATCACTTGGAGGTCAGTTTTCTCTCTCTGTTGATGAAGTGACACAAGAGGTACCATGATTTGCTGAAGGACACCTTGTAAGATTAAGATTAGGACTGGTCCTAGACCACACTGTCTCTGTACTCCTAATCAGCATGCTTTAAGATGATTAAAATTCAGAAAAGTAAACTCTTAATGACTTATGTTAAAAAATACCCTACTACCTACTTATTACAGTGGTGTTTTATATGTTTTTTGTAGCCTTCATCTTGAAGTAGTTGTTCAGGATTGTATTTTCGAAGCCATTCTGCTTTTTGTATATCAAATGAGCTTGTTTGAGTCTTTACTTTCTTCCCTTTTCTACCTCTTGGTACCGGGGCTGACAGGCCTGTTGAAATGAGGACAGGTGAAATCAGGGATAATTTGTATAAAGATTTTCAGTTTGAAACATTTTTACAATGCAAGCAACTTCTGGAGGCTTTCAGAGGTCTGTGGAGGCTATACAGATGTTAATGGTACCAATATTAACTCAATTACAAGATAAGTCAATACAATGACTCCACATATATTAACACAATTTCTGCCACTCAATTTAATATCTCTAATTAATCATTCTGATTACCTCTATATTCCAAAACATTTTTTTCTAAATGTAAAAACTGAAAGATCAAACCTTTCCCTGTGCTTTACTTTTTGCTTCCTTTGTTACAAAAGTGTAAGTTGTGGCCTAAAAGATCTGTTTTGCAAGAGTGTGTTTACTCTTCTTTCAAAATCATGGTATACTTGAAGTATCTTTTCAAATATTAATGTTTAAAAACTTTTCTTTTTATAGCCTGTTTCCTACAATCACATTTTAGCAATTTGTTTTTAGTTTCTCATTCATGTTGGAGACTTTCCTCAGATGTCTGATACTCTTGGTTATTTGCTCATATTTAGAATGAAAGGAAAACTGACTGGCCGTCTGAATGAATGGAGTTGATTGTGGACTCTCTGAAGGGTAATTTGGCTGGCTTTTTCCTGTCATTATCTATAAGTTTTGTTCTGGTCAGATTAACCAAGGAAAATTTCTTAGTTTTCTTCCTTGAGTATGACACTGTCCATTATACATATTAATTCAACAGCCATTTGGTAAGTCCATGTTGCAAATCCCAATGAAATACACACCTTATTTTATTTTCTCTAGAGGATAAACATTCAGTCAGTCTTGATATCATGGCTACACGGAGCTGGAGAGGTTATTTATGGGTCTGATCTCCCTTTTAGACAACATTTAATCAAAGCCCCTGTCTTTTATACCCACTTTCAGAGGTCATGGATGTCACAAACTCTTGAAACTTTTGGATAATCTATTAAGCAAAATCAGCTGGTTGTTGCCCTTTCCTAATGTTGACCTATGATTCAGTTCTCTCTGGTTGGTTAAGTTAGTTACCACTTATCTAACACTCCAAGATTCCAAAGTTTGTTTCCCACCCTGTCTACTTTTAAAGGTTTATTCTTATTTATTTTTAAATTATGGAATTAGGCATGTACAAAAATAGACAGAGTACTACAATGGAGCATTGGGTCCTATCTTCCAACTTCATTATGAATTCACGGCCAATTTTACTTCATCTATATTATATTTGCTCCTGAACATCCAATACTATTTTGAAATTAACTGAAGACAATAATCACCTCTAATAAATGTCTGCGTATCTTTTAACACATGTAAAAGACTTCCTTAAAAAAAATAATTACAATATCGTACAACATGTCAGCCCCAAGAAATGCAGTAATACTTAATATTTAGTATTCAAATTTATAATTATCTAATAAAAATAACAGAAAAATTTCCCCTGGGCTGCTGCTTTCAATCAGGATCCAAGTAAGGCTCATACATTTTGCCTGGCTGAGGACATTTCAATCCCTCTCAGATTATAGCAAGCTTTTCAATCTTGGCACTACTGTTATTTTGAGCTGCACAGTTTCTTACTGTGGGTGCTGCCTGTGCACTCATGGCCTCTACCCATTAGACGCCATTAACATCCTCAAAGTTGTAACAACCCAGAGTGACAGCAAGACTGGGGCACAAAATCATGTCTGGTTGTGAACTAATGATTTATAGATACCCTCTCCATTTCCTTCCCTTCTATTTAAGAAACTAAAATTTTTACCTGTATACTTCATCAAGAATGCCTTAATTTTTTTCCTCTTTATTGACATTTAAATTGGGTTTCAAGGAAGAATGAAATTATATTTGTGTAATATACACAATCTTCCATCTTTA
Organism: Neotragus moschatus; assembly: GCA_006410615.1. NCBI lineage: Eukaryota > Metazoa > Chordata > Mammalia > Artiodactyla > Bovidae > Neotragus > Neotragus moschatus. Next base: position 211,095 of record SJYA01002344.1, on the reverse strand, counting down.
CCAGAAATCAGCTCTTCACATTAATAATTTCATTCCCTCCTATTGGGATAGAACCCCAATGACCACCCCAGATCTAAACCACCTGCTTTCTGTTGTTCTCGATTTCAGTTCCTGGTTTATTTCCTTCACAGTAGTCATCATAATCTAAAAGTATTTAGGTAATTTCATTTTTGGGGGCTCCAAAATCACTGAGAATGGTAATTGCAGCCACAAAAATCAAAAGACACTTGCTCCTTGGAAGAAAAGCTATGGCAAACCTATATAGCACATTAAAAAGCAGAGATCACTTTGCTCACAAAGGTCCATATAGTCTTAACTCTGCCTGACCAGAATGTAAGGTTCATGAGCTCAGGGATCTTGTCTGTGTTGTTCTTTCTCATCTTCCCAGTACTTTGCAAAGACGCACGTGACAGGTGCTTTGACAGGTATTTGCTGATTAAAGGGAACAAAACTGTAACACAAATTTAAGGGCTGCAGTCCATGGGGTCGCTAAGCATCAGACATGACTGGGCGACTTCCCTTTCACTTTTCACTTTCATGCATTGGAGAAGGAAATGGCAACCCACTCCAATGTTCTTGCCTGGAGAATCCCAGGGACGGGGTAGCCTGGTAGGCTGCCGTCTGTGGGGTTGCACAGAGTTGGACACGACTAAAGCAACTTAGCAGCAGCAGCATCTTTTTTATCTTCATAGAAAATTAAGTTATTTTATGCAAAAAAGAATGTTCTGTTACAAAGATTACAAAGAAAAACTTCCAGCCCTTTGATAAGACTGTACGTTGGTGTAGCCACATTTGATGGCAAATTAAAATATCAAAAAAAATTTAAATGGATATCACTGTTTTCCAAATTTTAATATACACACTAAATGCTAAGGACTTGTTAAAATGTAGATTCTGATGCAGTAAGTCTGTGGTCTAAGATTTTGCATTTCTAAAAAGCTCCCGGGAAAGGCTCCCAGACCACATTTTAGATGCTAAGGATGTATACATGCTGTAATTCAACAATTCCATTTCTTGATATTTACTTCAGTGAAAGATCTGTACCTGTGCACAACGAGCAATGTACAGGGATCTTCAATGATACCTGTTTTTCAACTGTCTAAAACTGGAAATGTCTTAAACGTCCATCATTAAAGGAGATGCTAGATGAATTAAGAAATACCCATACTATGGACTACTAAGCAGGAGTTTAAAAGATAAAATACATTTACGTGGATACAGATGGACAACCTCTAAGAAATACTATTGGATCAACAACTTGTAAACTAATACATGTTTGATAACAATATATAAAACTCAGACTAGTCTTTTCCAACTTGGAACTTGTATTAAGAGGGAAGGTTAAGAGTTCTTTACCATTATCTGAAATACTTCAGTATTTTATAGGGTACTATGTTAAGTGCTAGTTATACAACTAGAGCTGAATTTAAAAAGGAAATAAAGTATGCTCCTACCTAGATGATTCTGTAGCTCTCGTGTCTGCCCGTCTTCAGTTGGAGTAATAAGATCCCATATGAAGCCTTTAATTTTCTCATCTCCTCGGTAGTGAACAAGGCAATATGCTAAGAGGGCTCGGCAAATTATTTCTACATCGTGCTCGTTCAGCTGCCTTTTAAAACGGCCATGAGACAGAATCTCTCTCCATCGGCCCCATCTATTTAAGAAAAGGTATATTTACATTAATATTGGATGAAATCCTAGAGAAAAACATAACTCATGGATTTCTAGTATATTATTCAATAATGGATGACAAAATTATCCATTTTGTTACTGAATATGCAAATCTGAGAATAAGGAGTTTGACATTAGCAATACATTTATAATTTTAAAATTTAAGGTATCTCATCATTCTATTAAATATGTTAAAAATATAAATACATGATACCTTAAAAATAATTTTACTGATTCTAACAAGACAAAAAGTATACTATAACATAGTATATGTTTCCTATAATTTATATACCGGACTACTAACAGTAAACATTAAAAATAATATTTTACCCATAAACTAGCAGATTTTTCTCTACTCTAAAGCATTCGGTTCTTCCATAGCCATTCGAACGCTCACAGGGTCTCCGAAGTTTGGGCTTTTCATCTCCTTCACTTTCGGGTTCAGATAATTCAGCTAACTCATCTTTTGTGGCACTGAAGGGTCTTGTTTGCTTCCTAATTCTTGGAGTGTCAATAACCAAGCTGTTCTGTAAAATTTAACAGCTATTACTTGAAGGTCCTTTTACTATTTTGCTTGTAACAATATTTTACATTTTTACCTTTCAAGCTGTACAAACAACAAAATAATTACATAAAGCCAGAATAAAGAAAATACTAACGTTCTACATTTCTTTAAAATCCTTATTACCATTTGTCATAAATTCATATTACAATCACAGGATAAAAAGAATTTGGTATATTACTTTATTATTAATCTGAAAATTATTATACTGTGCTTCTACAACAACCATAAACTATATTTTAAACTGAATTTATGCATCAATCATTTTCTTTACCTAATTAATTCATAATTTAATTTAGACTGTCTTCAATTTTTAAAATATACAATGCTAGAGTAAATCTTTGTACTTTATCCTAAAGATAAGTCCAAAGAAGTGAAATATCTAGAAATACAAATATTGGTCAAAGGGTACACTTTTTTTTAATGGATCTGGAATCACGTTTCAGTGCGTTCCAAAAGACTCATACTAATCCGCATGCTGCAGTCCATGGGGTCTCAAAGAGTTGGACACGACTGAGTGACTGAAATGAACTGAATATACAACAAGCAAGGTAGTAAGTGTATGAACCTCACTACGTTCAATGCACTTTAATTCATTCAAAACAACTTAAGTTGACAAACTTTTACCTTTATTGAGCAATTTCTCTAAGTTAGGCACTATGTTATGGGCTGCAGGCGTAGCTGTGACTAAGACAGTTTTCTGCTCAGGAGAAACTGATAGTCTTGAGGATCAGACTAATGTGTAAACAAATGCTTTTCAGGATACCATATGTTATGACAGAAGATGGGTACAAAAAAGTCAGAATGATTTACAAAGCAGTGATACTTGAAACAGATTTTCAAGAATGAGAAGTAGTTTGCTAGGCATCCAAGAAAGAGATGGCATTATAAGTGATGAAAAGAGCAATGGACCTGAAAAGGCAGGTATTCTCTGTTCAAGTCCCAGAGCAGGAGAGGGCAAAGGGTAGAGGGGAAGCAGAGCAGGCAGCTTCTGCTATCCCACAGTAAGTTATGTACACAGGGCACTGAATTTAACGAGTTACAGAATGTTAGTATGTCATTACTCATGACACTAACCTTCTCTATTAAGTTCTTCGACTGCAAACTTACTAGTTTTCCTTGTGTAATTAATAAATATTTTGAAAGATATATAGAAGTTTAGCTTCTCCTTATATTTTAAACTAATTTTAGAATTCATCAACAGGGTGGATTAATCGAGATTTTCATCTCTCTTATTCCTTCTACGTTTATTAACTGGCATCTTCTATGTATGTAAGAAAAAGCTGACAAGGACCTAGTGTATAATACAGAGAATTATACTCAATATTTTGTAATAACCTATAAGGGAAAAGAACCTGAAAAAAATATATATGTATTTATAATGGAAACACCTTGCTGTGCATGTGAAACTAAAACAACACTGTAAATCAACTATACTTCAATAAAAATTAATTAAAAACAAAACAAAGAGTTGTTCCTTCCCCTGTCCCCCCCCAAAAAAACCTTCGTTTGATTTTCTCAAGTAAATTTTCAAGGTTTTTTTGCCCATAATCTGTAAAGATTTTGATTTATTTCTACCTGTGATCAATTTTCATTAGCGCTTTAAAACTGTTTTACAATGTTGTGTTAGTAACTGCTGTATAACATGAATCAGCTATAATACATCAGCTTTTATATAATAAATATACTTTCATATATACTTCTGTTACAAATAGTCACCAGGCAGCACCTTTTGCCATTACATAATTTTTTGTCATATATTTGAATATGGCAATTATTTCCTTTGTGATTTCTAATTCAGAATGTTTTCCCATCAAATATTTGATAAAATAGACACCAGATTTCCTATTTTTCATGTTTTGTTTCAAAAATACAATTACCACAAATTGGAGTTTACTTGGTATAGACATATTATTAAAATGCTTCACCAATGCTAACTGAATATTCTAATCATGATTTTTACATAATTCCTTTTCCTCTAATGCTACTTATTTACATTCTATAAATTGATTTTCTCCTGTTCTTATTCTATTATTTGCTCTCTATATATTTCTTTCAATATCTTAATTTCTTTATTATATGTTAATATACTTTTACATTTTAAACATATATACCCATCTGTCTTCATGATACTTCTTGTTGGAAAATATAAAAAACTTTAAACAATGTATAAATCAGAAAACTTAACTGCACAAGTGTTAAATGACTATGCTGTTGTTTAGTCGCTAAGTCATGTCCAACTCTTTGCAACCCTGTAAACTGTAGCCCACCAGACTCCTCAGTACATGGGATTTCCCAGGCAAGAATACCAGAGTTGGTTGCCATTTCCTTCTCCAGAGGATCCTTCCAACCCATGGATTGACCTGTGTCTCCTGCACTGGAAGGCAAGTTCTTTACTATGGAGACATCTATATGCTTATATACATTTATTTATAAAATCTTTACTCTATAAGATTATCTATAAGGTACTACTGATTTGAGCTGTTATCTATCATCTCTGATCTAAGCTGTCACCACTCTCAACAACTCCCTATGTTCTGACACAAAGCCGTTTCTATTTCTGGAACACACTAAGCTTATTTCAACCAATGGCTCAGTGCTATTCCCTCTACCATGCAATTTTATTTCTCATTGTCTTTACACTGCTGCCTTGTTCTCATCATTCAAGTCTCAGGACAGGTGTCCCCTCAGAGTGATCTCCCTTGACCACTATACCTAATGCTATCTCCATTCCTTGAGGCATTCTCTACCATCTTACGATCTCAGAAATTATCTTATGTATTTGTTTACATACCCATCAGAATTTATAAGCCCTATTAAAGCAGTGGTCCATCGGTCTCATTCATTTTAGTCAAAGCACAAGAATGGTACTTACTTCACACTGTGCTCTAGCTGGAGCCAGCACAAATACACAAGTGTCTGTGTATTATTTTTACCATTATATACTTTTGAAAAATCATAAACCAAGATCACACTATAAGTACTGTTCTCTCTCTCTGACTCTTTGACATTAACTATCTTATCTTAGGGGGCTTCCCAGGTGGCTCAGTGGTAAAGAATCCACCTGCAATGCAGGAGATGTGGGCTTGATCCTTGGGTGGGGAAGATCCCATGGAGGCTGAAATGGCCACCCACTCCAGTATTCCTGCCAGGGAAATCCCACAGACAGAGAGGCCTAGTAGAAAGAGTTGGACATGACTTAGTGACTAAAACATCCTGTACCAGAGCTCTAAGTGAGTATTTAGGGATTTACATGATGATTTTTACTTACTGCATTAGATAATAAAAAAGTACTCATTAGTTTCTAATTTTTTTCTAAAATGAACAATGCAGCAATGTACATCACTGTACTACATTATCATTAAACATGATTATTGCCGAGTCAGATTCCTAAGAGTTGATTTAATATTCTTGAATATTTATTATTTCAGAGGAATTTTTAGATTTTGTTTGGTTATATGAATAAATTGTTAACATTTTTGATTGGGATTGTATTTCTATGTTTAAACTCAAGTTTAAAATGTTTAAAATGTATAGTTTTTCTAACTGACACATCTTACAATTAAGTTTGCTAACTTAATTAAAATCATACATGACCAGTAGGTATACCCCTAAGTGTTCTAAATATTTTTTCTACTATGAAGTAGATTTCCACTTCCATAATTTTTCTACTTCTGGTAGTACTAATATTTAAGAAGGCTAAATGTCATATTTATCCTCTATCCTGTTAATTCATTAATTCATTAATTTTATAGTGGTTTGCAGATGCCATTGATTTTTTTAGGCATATAAACATGCCGATATACAAACAGTAATATTTTAATAAACATCTCTTTTCTAATTTACTTATTTATACTGTTTCACATATAATTATACATATTTCCAAAACACAGTAAACAGTAATGATTATTTGGCAGTCGCATTATTCACCGTAACGTTTTACATTTTAAAAGGCTATTAAAATGGATCCCATGCATCAATGCTTAACATAAATTTCTTTAAACCATTTAGCAGTTATTTTGACAGTAGGTAAGACTTACAAACACTGATTCCTATAAATTATTAGACAGGTGTCTTTCGAAGTGCACAGTTACATTATCAGTTCTATGAATTCTGTGTTAGCTTTTGGCCCTTTCTTAACTTCAACAGGTTTTAAGTTTAAAAAGCCACTTTCTTTTTTCTTTAAATTTCATAATACTTATTAAGCATAATAGATTCGTGTACATAAGCAGAACTGGATTTTAAATTTTTTTAGTTGTCAGAATTTGAAAATGCCACTTTTTTGATTTCTTTTTTCTCCTTTTATAGTTGACTAGATCATTAATGAGATCTAACACCAAAAAAGCAAAATGAAGGTTAAAGAGTGAAATAAAAGTAATCCATTATTTGAAGACAATTAGAAAACTGAAAAACACATTGTAATTTTAAGACATAAATAACCTCCAAAATTTAACTCTCTCTGTATTACAACCTATCATGTCAGGTATCTGAAGAATTAAATTGAACCAGTGCCGGGTAAAATATGTTATCATTTAACTGCCTTGTATCAATTTATTTATGCAGATAAATTTTAGTAAGTACATAGTTGAACACCTTAAAATATTATAATATTAAAATACTCCAAAAGGTAATTTTTTTTTTAAGGGACAGAAATACTTACTCTACCACTGATGGCATCTATATCTATTTCTGCCTTTTTCGCCCATTTTTGCCAGAAGTTGGGATCATCTAATGAAATATCTGTTCGGTTTCCAGATGCCACAAAACTTGCCTGAAATACATAATGGTAATTTTTCAAAATCTTTTGAAACTCAGAGGAAAAATCTATTAAAGTCTATCTAAAATCTTATCTCCTCATATTTACTGTGGACAGAATTTGAATTCAGCATATACATAACATGTACACTCAAAGGATGTTCCAAACTGCAGTGATCTGAAACACAGCACAGCAGAGGCTGGAGTTTTAGGAGCAAAGTCAAAAGAGTTATTTAACTTTGGGTAAGCTAGGATCAAATCTTTTTGGTCAAAAAAACCATATGATACAGAATTGTATGTAAAAATACACGAATATAAAGAAATTCAGTTCAGTTCAGTTGCTCAGTCGTGTCCGACTCTTTGCGACCCCATGAATCGCAGCACGCCAGGCCTCCCTGTCCATCACCCACTCCTGGAGTTCACTCAGACTCACGTCCATCGAGTCAGGGATGCCATCCAGCCATCTCATCCTCGGTCGTCCCCTTCTCCTCCTGCCCCCAACCCCTCCCAGCATCAAAGTCTTTTCCAATGAGTCAACTCTTCGCATGAGGTGGCCAAAGTATTCGAGTTTCAGCTTTAGCATCATTCCTTCCAAAGAAATCCCAGGGCTGATCTTCAGAATGGACTGGTTGGATCTCCTTGGAGTCCAAGGGACTCTCAAGAGTCTTCTCCAACACCACAGTTCAAAAGCATCAATTCTTCGGCACTCAGTCTTCTTCACAGTCCAAGTCTCACATCCATCATCACCACTGGAAAAATCATAGCCTTGACTAGAGGTTACAAGAATTTCAAATGTATTTGCCCTATACAGTTCATTTTCTGGTATTTCTCCTCCTTTATTTCCATCCCATTTTTAAATAGATATGTCTCCTTAAAAATGCAATACAGAAGATGAGAAATAAAGAAAAAATGAGTCACTGCCTATTTTTATTTTAAAAAATCTTTTCCTAACAACAAAAATACTGCATAAGCACTGCAAAAATTAAGAAATTAGAGGAATAAAAGAAAATAAAAATGATTTACTTTCTTAAATATTACAGAAATTATACAAAATCTTTCAACTAAATCAAACTTTAGACATTATAGTTTGACACTGTGATTCATGAACTGTGATTATCTGCAACTTAAGTTCCTAAAAATAGATATGCTGCTTCAATGAAAAGTAATCACAGTGCTTTATAAAAATGAAATATGCAGTAAAGATATATAATACTTTAAGAAAAGAGCTTAAACAGTGGCAGATTTTATTTTCATCCTCCAAAATCATTGTGGACGATGACTGTGGCCACAAAAAGACACTTGCTCTTTGAAAGAAAAGCTATGACAAACCTAGACAGTGTATTAAAAAGCAGAGATACCACTTTGCCGACAAAGGTCTATATAGTCAAAGCTATGGTTTTTCCAGTAGTCATGTACAGATGTGAGAGTTGGATCATAAGGAAGGCTGAATGCTGAAGAACTGATGCTTTTGAACTGTGGTGCTGGAGAAGATTCTTGAGAATTCCTTGGAAAGCAAGGAGAGCAAACCAGTTAATCTTAAATCAACCATGAATATTCACTTGGAAGGACTGATGCTGAGGATGAAGCTCCAATACTTTGGCCACCTGAAGCAAAGAGCTGACTCATTGGAAAAGATCCTGATGCTGGGAAAGATTGAGTGCAAGAGGAGAAGTGGGCGACAGAGAATGAGATGTTTGGATGGCATCACAAAATCAACGCACTTGAGTTTGAGCAAACTCTGTGAGATAGTAAAGGATAGGAAATCCTGGCAGGCTGCAGTCCATGGGGTTACAAAGAATGGGACATAACTTAGCAACGGAACAACAAAACTTGTACGAAAATAAATGGAAAAACATAGTCACATAAAATGATTTTCAAAGGAGAATATAATTAGTGAATGACTGTAGGATAATAGCTAATTATCTGAGGTATAATCAAATGACAAAAATATCATTTGCATTTCAATGGAACTTTAAAATGCAGAAAATTACACACAGGTAATAAAACTACTACAAGTAAACAAGCCATTTATGAAATTCAAGATAACTGAAAGTTTTAACACTGAAAAACTGATGGATGGTATCAAGGAATTAGTGTTGGAAATTCCCAGGCAATCCTGTGGTTAGGACACTGCACTTCCATTGCTGAAGATGTGGGTTCAATCCCCGGTTGAGGAACTAAGATCCCAGCCCCCCACATCCTCCAAAAGTGTTTACTATATTTAACTAAGTCTAGTTAGTCTTGTTATGCACCCCGCTCCTCTGTAGTAAAGAAAGTCAAAGTGTCAGTCGCTCAGCTGTGTGCCACTCTTTGTGACACCATGGTCTGTAGCCCACCAGGCTCCTCTGTTCATGGGATTCTCCAGGCAAGAATACTAGGGTGGGTAGCCATTCCCTTCTCCAGGGGATCCTCCCAAATCAGGGATTGAACCCAAGTCTACTGCACTGCAGGCAGATTCTCTACTGTCTGAGCCACCAAGGAAACCTGCTCTGTATATGGAGCTTCTTATCAAAAACTATTTGGTAATCCAAAGAAACATGTATTGGAATTAGTTACCAAAACCACTGAAAACAACTGAGGAACTGAAGTTCTGAAGTTCTAGGGAAAAGTCAAATATAGTACCAACTTAATTCCTTTGGTGCCACTACACAGTAGTGACATATTCTACTATGCCAAATGCCCATCATACAGTGGCATTTCCACACAATTATGAAAATGAAAAAATTGTAAGTACAGGCTTATGAGGAACCTCTTCAGTAAGCTCTTTTTTCAAATGCAACAATTACTATATGGTCTGAAGGTTTAAAATAGATACTTAAGTGCTTAAGTATTTCACATTCTTAGAGTACAGCTGGTTATGATTAGACACCTGAGGAAAATAAAACTCTCAGAGCGCTTTATAGTAAAGACGGAAAAGGTCAAGCATGATTATTATGTTCTCCTTTCAGAACATGAAAAATTCATCAATGTTAACTGTCCAGGGTCATTAAGCTTACGAGCCAGAATTCAAGTCTTGCTGTTCTGACTTTTCATGATTATTAGAATTAACACTCTAAATGAAGATATGTCTTCATTAACTAAAAAATAACTAAGGAGAATATCCCTATGCTTAGTTTAAGTAACAAAGGTGATTTCTATGACTAATACCTTTTGGTTAAATTAACTAAACTTAAGACACTTTCAGGCAAGAGGGAGAAAATACACAGTGTGTACATAGTATGTTGACAACCTGAGTAAGGAATCCAAAGGAAACAAGATTTCCCAGGAAAGAAGCTAAACCCAGGGTATATCTAACCAATCACGTCTAGTTTTAGATCTTAACCTTATACTTCTACAGTATTTCTTGTTTCCACAATACTACTTTCTTCTGCTTTTTTCTCTATTGACTCCCAAATCTGTATTTGTAACTTAGGCAACTCTCCTGGATATCTCTACTTGGATGCCCTATAAATGTCACAAATATAGCAGCTCCAATATTTTATCTTCTCCATATGAACTTCTGCATTCTCTGTTTTACTTTAATGACACCAGAAATAGGGCTAGAAACTTACATTAAAGTTATTTTTGACACTTCCTTCCACAAATTTCTAACTGCTCATCAACTCCTGTTGATTCAAATGTATCTCCACTGCTCTGGTTAGCCCATCGACACAGCTTATAGAAGTCTCTTATCTGGTCTCTATACTCTCAGTCTTTTAAATTTCAATCTCATTCTCTACACTGCTGCTAGAGTTAAATTTCTAAACCAGACAGTATTATGTCCATTTTCTGCTTGAAGGGATTTAAAAGCTTTTCAACTGCCTCATGATCAAGTTCAAATTCCTCAGAATTGAATTTTTAGCTTCTCACAATTTAGGTCCAATTTCCCTAACCTTCACTTCAACTCCACTTTAATTTATTCTGCACATCCATACACACCTGCACCACAGGTTTTGAAATCTTCCTTGTAGTTTAGCAACATATAGTTCATTTATGTGGCTTTCTCTTTTTGTAACACAACTAAATTCAAATTTCCTTCCAGAGTCAGCTTAAATGTATTTCCTCTGCAAAGACTTTCTTGATTTGTTGTTCTCCCTTCTTATGCAGAATTAATACTTTCTCTTTTACTTCTTCAGTGCCTAGAATCCTTTCACTTTAGTATTCCCACCACTTAATAAAGTACCTGACAACACGATTACATTAGTTTGCTTACTGAATTCAAGAGGAAAATTTTCATATGAAGACTGATCATTACTTTTGATGTAGCACCTGGACTACCTGTCATACTACACTGATCTCCATAAAGATGTACAAAGACTTCTGGGTTGGAAGTGGAGAGGGGACAAAGGAAGAAAATGCAGAAAGGAAATAAAGTGTGAAGGAGAAATCTGTATGAATCACTATAGGTGGGACAGAATACTGCAATAAAAAACTCTTTAGAAGAACACAAGATATACATTTACCAGCAGGGAAGTGGGAGAGGGAAGAAGGAAAGAGGGTGGGCGTAAAGGCGGCTAGTACATTTTTTAAATGTTTTCCCCAAATAGGAATGTTAAAATAATATTTCTTTTCAATACACAAACTCATCTTACTCTCCTTAAACTTCATTTAAACACTTAAAATGAAATTAGAAATCCTTTCTCTCCTTGAAGTACTCTAAATTATTATAAGTTAATGTAAAATGATTTAACCTGCTATGCTATGTTACTTATATTTTGCTCTTTCACATGTATGTTCTTTCATTTCTTAATTTAACTTCAAATGTTCTACTCTAATTAATACTTAGAACCATTTCTAGTTATGAACCCCTACTCCATCCATTTCACTAGTGTTAAGAATACATGTGAAATATGATATGAGAGACCAGATAAAAATGAAGGACAAGAATACATTACCTATTTCTTTTGAGTAATTCTGTTTATTTAAATATTAAGTAGGGTGCTCCTCAAATAATAGTAAAGTAAGAGACCGTTAAATTTTTTTTAAGAGAGAACACTTCAGGTGTAGTTATAAAATATCACTCACTGTTACCTTGGCAAATGTTGACCCACGTCCTTCTGATTCAATTGTAATGGTTTTTGTACGACGTAGTAAAATCTGATCAATATCTTCTTCACAGAATTTAGAGCCTTCATCTTCTTCTTCCATAATGGCACCGTAAGCACCTCTTCGAAGCAGATCTTCTATTTCCTTTTTGGAAAGCTGTTGAATCTAAAGAGTAAAAATTTTGGTAATAATTCTGTAAAGTTCATAAAATGAGAAAGTATCCCTAAAGAATATTAAAAACCACAGAAGTCATGTTTAAATTGCATTTTGGGCTTGGGGAGTACCAAGAGAATTCTCTGAAGAACATATTGAAGTTGCTGACTCTACTGTCTTAGTTTAAACTAAGATCTGCCATTTGTCCACGATAACTTTAGTTAAAACAAAGCCTCTGGGGCAGGTAATCTTTCAAGGTTCTTTTTAGTACTAGAATCCAATAGTTGTTATAATCACAAGGTACAAAAAAAGATTTTGAGGGGAAAAATGCCAAAAACATCATTTATAACAAGACAAAGCCAACGGTAGTAGTTTAGCCCTAAAGAGACCAATCTGAAAACTTTTCTACAGAAAAAATGTGGAAAAACAAGAAATTCTATTTTGGCGTGTCATAATACAAACATCTTGAAAAAGGAAGAATTTCTTCTTTTCAGAGTAGTTAATTCTACTCTTAGGATTCATAAGTAATGGAGCTATATAGACAGAACAGGTTCCAAAGTGTTAACTAATAAATACAGCTCTATTCTGAAATTCCTCCTTAAACAAAAATATCTACTTAGTGTTCAATATGGATCAAAATTAAATAATATGCTATTTGGGGTTTAAATTAAATGTAAACAAAAACAGGAAAACTCCAAGTGAAGAAGAAAACATACGTACACCACCAACATTACTTTCCCTTCCACTCATGCTCTGTAACACAGCCTTATCTAGACCCAGTTTCAGACTGGCTCTGTCAAACATCTCTCTTTCATATGAGTTACGAGTCACTAGTCGGTAGACTTTAACTGCTTTATTCTGACCAATTCTGTGGCAACGAGCTTGGGCCTGTAAAAAAAAATGAAATGTTATAGATTCAATTTATTTTACAAAATAGCATAAAAGGCATTACACATTAAGCTATCTTGAAGGAATATAAAAATATGTGTAAGAATATTTTAGACACTCCTGCTACTGAACTGCATATAACCTTTTTCTGGAAATGAAGGCAGAGCTTACTAACATGAGAAATGATTCCAAAATCAGGAATAAATTAAAATTTAAATGTATATTTCAGAGAATATGAATCGATGAAGAAATATCACAATCAGCAATGAGTTAAAATTTAAACTATGTTGGAGAACATAAATCCATGAAGTAATACTATTTCTTAAAGAGTGTGTCATCAATATAATTATAGACAGGAACATAAATTCTATGAATAAATTTTTTCAGCTGCTGGCTTTAAACTTAAACCCTAAATTCCTAGTTTTTTTTCTCCCTGGTACATTATCAACAATCCTTTCAATATATTTTAGTTAAGCTGAGTAATTTTGAAAGTGCTAAAAACTTAAAGTGAATAACTCTGGAGGCCTCAATTTTACTTACACATGCAAAGAACAAGTTATCTAATATGTAGACATTCTGAAAGTAAAGACAGCAGAGATTACATAAGAGCTTCATATATTATCTCAAATTCCTACTGAACTTAAAATCTGTCTGATAAATTTTGAACTAGATTATACAAATGAAAGGTTAAAACATTATTGCTTATTAAGTCAGGTATATTCTCAAGAATAATATCAATTACAGTGCTACTGAGACTACTATGAACAATAAAAGAAGAATTTCTCCAATACTTTGTTCTCGTCTAGTATCCCTCCTAGAAACACATTTTCTGTAAACTCTAACTCATTATAACTACTAATTAATATTCCCATGCTTCTATGAAGTTCAAGTAGTCTTAATTTAAATGTATACATTAATTTTCTCTAGTAGTTCATAAAAAGAAAATTCAAGTATGTCTCCATTCTATGCATACTATATTATGTAATGATTAAAAAGATGAAATCAGAAGTAAGCATTTATTTTTAAAGAAGTAAAATAAGCTATTCTTAAACTTATTCTAAGCATTTCACAAATATATATGATATACTTTAAACAATTATACTCAA
>SJYA01002344.1:92419-196781 GCA_006410615.1 Neotragus moschatus | reverse complement strand
TAGGTAAGCCATTTTTAGAAGATATATAATCTAAATAAGTATATTTTATTATATTTTACTGTCATTAAATTAAAATAAAATAATTTCATCTATTTTATTTGGTACTGATATTTCTTAGGGAAGGATACATGTTAATTGTCCAAATAAAAATAAATAGGTTGGTTATCAAACATAACTATGGACATTTAAAAAAATTCTCTTAGCCAAGGAATTTGTTTACCTGAAGGTCATTTTGAGGATTCCAATCAGAATCAAAAATTATACATGTATCAGCTGCAGTTAAGTTGATGCCCAACCCACCAGCTCGGGTACACAGAAGAAAGACAAATCGATCCGAATCTGGTTTACTAAATCGATCTATAGCAGCTTGTCGAAGATTCCCTCTGACTCTTCCATCAATTCGCTCGTATAAATATCTATCAAGTGAAATGCAATAAATTTAGATAGATGGATATAATGAAAATAAAGGCATTCTATCAAATTGATAGACACATAGTTATCAGTTTTGCTGCGACATTAATGTTTACTCCAAAATTAAGAAGTGATATTACCCCAACTAGTTTCTATGGTTTTATAATTCTCAGTGTTTGTGTTAAACAGGAAACACAATATAAAGTTACAAAATCTCTACATTACTGGATGTATAGGTAAAAAGCTTTACAATTAATATACTTTACTGATCTCACTGGACTTCCCAGGTGGTGCAAGAGGTAAAGAACCTGCCTGCCAATGAAATGTGGATTTGATCCCTGGGTCAGGAAGAGCCCCTGGAGGAGAGTATGGCAACCCACTTCAGTATTCTTGCCTGGAGGATCCCATGGACAGAGGACCCTGGTGGGCTACAGTCCATAGGGTCGTAGAGTCACTGAAGTGACTCAGCATGCATACACCAATCTCACTGTAACAAGTAATATTTTTTGGTGGTGGGGGGGGTGGGGCGGAGCAAGAAGCAAAGGTTTATATAAAACTTGATACAAGCAGCTTAAACATTTCTCTGTATCTCAATCATGTTACTCTCTCAATTGATATACTTGCTTGTAAACTATAATTTATTAAGAGCAAACTATAATGCTAATTCTTCAAAGTCATTACTGCCAAAAAATTAAATTTTAACTTCTTTTATTCTTCCTCATTTAACATAAAACTGAGAAATTGCTAGACATCAATAAATATAAAATACATAAAGACTTTGGAACTAGAAGAGGAATACACATGACTCTTGCCACACCTCTTCTGGCTTAAGACACTTCTTTCCACCTATAATTTAGTATTATCAGCAGTTGTACTGTTATCTCTGGGGCCTGTGAAAGGGGGAGTGTGACTCCTAATAGTGTTACTTCTGGATCAAAGAAATCTGAGGTTTTCCATGAAATTCATCTTAAGTCAAATTTATCTTTATCTTATAAAGTTCTTTGTGTGAAGACATCAGGAAAGTGCAAGAATGGCTATTTTAAGACTATTGCAATTTAATCCTCCTTCTACTTGGAGAAGGAGAATACAAATTTTGGAATAAGACTAAAGGAGAGAACACTGACACTAAAAGTGGAACTGAAAACAAAATGAAAAATAAAAATGTACTATAAAATATCTGAAAATATAAACTAGACTGATATTTCCTTATTAATAAGGGTCAAAATATCATAAACAAAATTATAGCTGAATCCTCAGATCCTCTTTGATATTAACGTGTTGATTTCTAGTTGGCCCACAAATACTCTGATAAATATCCTATGATAAATATCTTAGTTATCTAAATACTGATTAGATATTATTGCAGAGATTATCTTACTGCCATACACCAAAAAACCAAACCAAGAAACCCACATTAAACACACGAGAAAAGGTGAAAGCAAGAGCAAATATTATACAGTGTACAATAAAGTCAAAATCTAGCAAGTTCAGGTTCTAATTTTAACACTGAAAAAGATCTGAAAAAGGATCTTGAATCATTTTCTTTAATTTTGAAGACAGTTATTAAATCCATTTAAAATGTCACTACTACAAGGTTAACAAACACATCAAATAAAATGTAACCTAATACACCCATCAACAGGTCAGCAAATATCTGTCAACGTGCAAAATTTTCTCAGTCTCATTAGTCCTGTCTACTATTGCAAAATATGTAGGTTAGGAAAACTTGATACATAATCTTAAACAATCTTTTTGTACAGATTTAAATGGATTCTTATCTACGTAAAAAGGAAGACTTGAGTAAAGTTCGGTTACAGTAAACCATTCTGCAGAAACCTTAATACCATACACTTAGCATACTTTATAGTTTAACTCATGGTGAATTACATGCCTTACCTTTTATGTATAAGATAGTCCTCCAGGATATCAAGGCAGCGTACCATCTGAGAGAAGATGAGCACTTTATGACCTCCTGCTTTCATTTTGGGAAGCAACTTATCAATAAGGACCAATTTACCAGCAGACTGGATCATTGCTTGAAGATGAAAATCAGAAGCAGCTGGATTATATGTATCTCTAAATTCTCCAAGTATTTTCTCCTCAGCACCTGCCAAAAAAATATAAGATAGCATCAACACACAAATGCAGATACTCTCAACTACTTCCTTTTTAAATTAGTGATCTTCTGTGCTTGTTTAACATATTAAAATTTTCTAATGTAGGTACTACAATTATTTATATTTGTGGGTAAATCCCCACCAACACCAGCCTATAATTCCACTGAGGATAAAGACAGTGTCTTAAGCATTTTTTTAATCTCACAAGACAACTGGCATAATGTCTTACATAAATTTATGTTTGCTATATGTTGAATGATCCATTCTAAGAACTAGTGATCCACTCTAAGAATTAGTGAAAACACAGTTCTATCCTAAGTGAATCAAGACAAACTTTTAAATAAATTTTTAGTATTTAAAAACCAATACAACAGTGGTCACCACTGCAAGGTGATCATAACCTAGATGCGTCTATAGGCATCCTGCTTGCCATCAAAACAAGCAAACAGGAAAAATTAAAAGGGAAGTCAAGTTATAGTTCTTTGACCACACCTCTCCTATAGTCTATAGCATTAAGGGTGCTATAGTCTATAGCATTAAGGGTGCTCTCCTTTCCTCTAGTCATGAGTACCAGAACTGCGAGCGAGTTAGTTACTGGTCTAAGAAATAGATTGTCTTGCAAAAAGAGTATATTCCCAGGAATAAGCAAAACTACTCAAATGTACAGAAAGATCATTAATAGAGAAGCTAATGGGACCTTAAAAAGTAATGTTATTAGAGCACATAAATTTAGAGACAATAACTAGAGTATCCAGACTGAAAAGAAACCAGGAAGAAAAATGTAAATTCAGAGACTCAAACATGGGCTTTACTGTCTTTGTCCTTAAGGAGGATTAGGCTGGTGGAGGAACCGCACTCCATGTTAGACTGAACACATCTCCTGCTTTTGTAATCTGGTGATGCTAACATGGGACACTGTTATGAAGTAGCTCACACTGCCCCCGACTCTGGAACAACTATAATCCCACAGAACACCAGGGTGGAGAGTTACAGGGTCAGTGCCTTTCCTTATAGCAGCTACTACATCTGTGTTACTTTTATTGAGCATTTGTTACTTTTTCATGAGTATTTGTTGAAAGCAAAAGATTTCTTTGCAATTCTTTTCGACTACCTTTGATAAGATACGGGTGATTACAGCACTTCCTGAGCTCCATCATGGTATTGACTAAGTTGGGTACATTAGTCTGCCCTGCTCCTTTGGATAAAAATGAAAAGTTCTTCTCCAGAATAGCCCGGTAGTATTTTTTCTGAATGTTAGTAAGTTCTACTTCAATGATGGTTTCTTCCTTAGGTGCCAACTTCTTTTCCACATCTTCTTTCAAACGTCTCAACATCATTGGTTTCAAGATCGCCTGAAGTTTCTGCACCTGCATAAAAAATGATGGAAAATATAGGTAGCATACACATGGATAATTACAATGAGAAGAGATTTGATGTACCTATTTACAAAGACTAATAGGATACCTGTTCTTCTGTTTTCAGATCCCCAAATTCTTGCATAAACGTTGATTCAGAAGGAAACCTTAGGGGCTCCAGAAAGTGAAGAAGACTGAATAGTTCTTCAACTGTATTTTGGAGAGGTGTGCCAGTCAAAAGCACCTTGTGTTCCTATATAAAGAAAGAATAACATGCCAATAACATATACTATCAAGTCCATGTCAAACACCATTGTGCTAAGATGATATGAAAGTTGACACAGATTATCAAATGTTTCCATGTTTTCGAAAAGCATTTTTCTGACCACAATTTTTCAAGAATCAACTCAAAATATATCTCCACCCACTCATCTTCATTAATTGACTCTGCATTAATTATTCTCATAATAGCTTACTTTGTCTGCTATTAATTTTTACCCATTGCTTTTAAAAGAAAAATAGTAAATAATTAAAAGTTTATTTTTAGATTTTTATTCAAGGAAACAGACAAATTCTTGGGGAGTACTTAGCCATTCTTGGTATGGTAATTTGTATACAAAATAGTGCTCATTCTTTACAATTTAGCAGATCATCACTTGACTTCTTACAAAAGAACAAGTTCGCACATCATTAAAGTAACAACCCAACAATGTGAAAGGCTGAGTGGAATATTTCTGAGCTAGAAATGCATTACAAGTTAAACATAATAGTAACAAAAGGAAATAAAAATATTTTAGTGATAATAGTATAAAGTATTTAAAATCTGATTTGAAAATACCTCTAAATTCTTAAGCAAAATATGTATGTATGTATCTGCATGTCTACATAAGTATTTGATGTTAGTAAATAGTCTAGACTGATATATACCAATCTGTAAATACTAGAGTAAGGAGTGGAGAGTGTGAGTGGGCATGGATGACGACTACGAAGGAGTACTTTACTGTTTTACTTGATGTAGTTCTGCACTTTGTGTAGTCCTTTTACTTTATGTAGATCTGTACAAATGTACTTGAGTCACTTGTTCAAGTGTTCATGTACTAATTACGTGATGCTAATTAAATCGAAATGTTAAAAAACACAAAATGATTTGAAAGCAAACACATTAATAAGATGACTTTAAAAAAAATCCCCATTGACAATAATAAATACATGCTAATTGTGCACAAACTTTATTCCTCTATGATAAAATGATCTGAATAATATTTGAGCTATGGTGAAAGGGCTTTTTATTGAGGAATTTAGCGTTAAAACTTATATGCCAGAAGCCAGCGTGAAGAATCCCAACTGCACGCGGCAGGAGATTTTGATGGGCAAGGCCGAGTCAAATTTCATGTTTTCCCCCTGGCATTTCCTGAGCATGTACCCCCCCAAAATAAGAATCTGCCTCCTTTTCCATTCTTCTGACATTCTCTGGAAAAAGTCAGCTAAGGGCTTTAGCATTCTGCATTTGATAGAGTGTTTCAATCCAAAAACCCCTCTGATGGCTTTCTAGCCTGCCTGCAGGACTCGTACAGCTGGGCATGTGATTGTTTGAGGCCTCCCGGACCACAGGAGGCACAGGAAGCTTAAAACATCCTAGGAATGTAGGTGCTTCCGAGGAGTCAAAATCATTAGAACAGGACTGATTAAAGGTTCCATTTGTTGAGCCAATACTTGCTGCCAAATTTTCATATCTTTTATTTGTAAGATATAGTTGGTATATAGAAAAACAGGTAGTAGACCTGGTATTAACAATATTAGATCTTTGAGTTAAGTACTTTCTTTGTTACAACCCACTGCACCTTTGTTCTATAGGAATGTAGCTTCGGAGTTCTCTGATTAACGGACANCCATTTGTTGAGCCAATACTTGCTGCCAAATTTTCATATCTTTTATTTGTAAGATATAGTTGGTATATAGAAAAACAGGTAGTAGACCTGATATTAGCAATATTAGATCTTTGAGATAAGTACTTTCTTAGTTATAATCCACTGCACCTTTGTTCTACAAAAATGTAACTTTAGGGTAATGCAGAGTAAAGAAAAAACACTTCTAGGGAAAAGGAGTTTTCTGATTGATAGACAATTGTCCAGGAAGAGAGCCATAAAAATGTTAACATGCCTCTTTGCCAGAAGATAATGTACACTACCTGAGACCTTTTGTATACAGGAGGGTATGCAAAAGAAAGCCTGATCTCAATGAGGGTCAGGACTGCTGCCCCTGCATAACTCTGCATATTCCATATGTACAACTTGGGGTATATGAGCTAATTTTGAAAAATAGTTTTGGGAGTTTTGCATTTGGAGTCTTGCACTGATGCTGGGCTTCCCCCATGTCTCTTCTTTACTCTAATTTCAGGCTAAATTCCCATCTGGGGCATGGAGGCTCGCCATGTCTACTTACTTGTCCCGGCTGCTAAGATCTGTCAGAGAGAGAGCCCAAGGCGGGGCACTCTCCAATATTCAAACGGACACTGGTGGCCCAAGTAGATGGTGCAAGCTCCTTGTCTGGAACTTTATTGGCTTTCCATGTAAACCAAGTTATTCAGCCTCTTTTCTCCATCTTAATTTTCCCACTATACTATTAATCTAAATCTTATATCTCTAAATAAATAAGTTTTTTCCTCGCCGACGCCGTCCATGCTTCGAATTCCCTGGATCCTGCCAGGGCTGGACCCCGGCACTTATACTTTCATTTCTTTTCGATAGGACACTCTCCCAAGCTTTCCCTCTCTTTTTAAATTACAAAATTATTAAAGCTTTTAAGCGAAAAGTACTAAAAAATTTAAGTCTTAGAAAACAGATGAGATTTCTTCCTCTAATTAAAGCAAAATACTCTTATCAGATAGAAATTAGAAATACGTATTTAAAATTTTAAAAAAAGGAATGTTTTTGGCACTAGCTCTTTTTACTATGTAGCTAAGAAATGGAAGTCATTAAAATGACATTAAGTCACTTACCAGATTCATGAGTTTCAGACCTTCTAGAAGTTTACAGTTTTTATTTTTTAACCTATGTGCTTCATCAATAATTACACATCGCCATTCAATTGCATTAAGCTCTCCACAGCCTCCAAGAATCATTTCAAAAGTGGTGATGATGGCTTGGAATCTGTAAGCTCCTCGAATAATACGCCCCTAGAAATTTATTACCAAATGTAATAATTTGCTAAAATGTCTTATTCATAATTTTTAATTCCTATCAAGTAACACACAAATCACTTAATGACATTTGCTATAAAACATTTTCCAGACAGACAAAACTAATTATCCAAGTGGAACTTACGTTCCAATTACTCAAATATAGAACATAGCCATTAAGGAAAAAAGAAACCCCAAAATTAAAAAACAAAATCAAAGAAGTTATGTTAGAAAGTAATAAAGGTCACAGACTCAGATAACACAGGGATGCATATGGGAAGTATGGTCTTGGAGGTGACCATTCCAACTCTATTTATAATGGCTGGGAGGCCATCACTAAGAAGTCACATTTGAGCCAAGTCCTAAAGATCAGGGAGAAAAGCATGTTGATATCTAGAGATCTGGACCAGGAAGCATTCTTGGTAGAAACAGAGAATGTGAATGCCATAACATGGGAATATCTTTGGCAGTATTCAAATATTAGCAAGAAATCCAGTGAGACTAAAATCCAGTGAATGGAGGGGATGAGGCTGTATAGGGTCTTGAAAGCTGTGGTGAGGACTCTTGGCTTTTACGTTGAACAAGAAGCTATTAGAAGGTTTTGAGACAAGAAGTATCATGATTTGACATATTTTAAAAGAATTCCTTGGCTGTTCTTGTAAAAAATAGTCTGAAAAAGGCCAAGGACAGGATCATAGAAACCAGTTAAGAGGCTGTTGTAGTAATTCAAACAAGAGATCATCAATGGAGGCCATGAGATTTGGAGGCCTCCATCATCAATGTAGGCCAGTTCTGGATTTAATTTGAAAGTGGAACCAACAGGATTTACTAATGGATAATAATGGAGTGAGTTTAAGAAAGGATTCAAGTTTTGACTAAACTTTTGGGATCAAACACCTAGAAGCTGGGGTTGCCATTTACTACCACAAGGAAATGCAGGATTTCAGTTTTGGACATGTTATGTTTGAGATGTCTATTAGATATTCAAGTGGAATAATTGAGTAGATATTTGCATATGACCCAAATTTAGGAAAGAGGTTAGAATTGGTGATACAGATTTGAGAGTTTCCTGCAGTACAGATAGTAATTAAGTTGTGTGACCGAATGAAATCTCTGATGAAATGAGTATGGATATAAAAAGTAGAAGACTGAGCCCTGGGTCATCCCCAAGTTTAGATAAGACAAGAAGGAATCACTTAAACGGGGCTTCAAAAGCAAAGTGATACAGGACCAGAATAAAGTCCTAGAAGCCAAGTGAAAAGAATGTATAAATGGCATTGAAAATTATAAATTATTAGGAGAAATTAAGAGTTAAGAAAGATCATGTGATCTGATTTAGATTTTCAATTCCTATCAACTTAAATTACAGTAATTTTAGAACAATTCATATTGACTGCATACACTGGCCATTAAGCTGAACAATAACTCCAGCAGAATATTAGAATAGATGCAAAATATAAGTCTATACAGGTCTAAAAACCCGGGATATGATGCGTTCAGTTCCAGTGATACTGTACTGTTTAAAAACAAAGGTTCCTGAGTCTGACTTGGGTTTATTAATACCAGTTTTGCTCTATGATTTTAGGGAAAACAGTATCACTTCTTTTTACTTCAGCTTCCTCATGTGTAAATGAGTAACATCTCACCTATTTACAAGGTAGCTATTACAAAGATTATATGAAATACAACACGTAAACTGTTTAGCACAATGCATGGCACATGGTAAATACTCAATAAATGTTTGTAGATATTAGTGTTATTATCTATTACTTTTTCCAGTGCAATTCAGAAAATTATAGCATAATTTTGCCACTTCTGTGATTTCAAATTATTTAATAATTTGGAAAAAAGCAGAAGTTAAATGTTAATTTAATTAAATATATATATATATATTTGAAAGAGTTAACTCTGAAAGTTATTTCTATATTTAAAGTATAGATCTATTTATCTCATTACATGAGACATCCTTAACTCTTGAAATTTAAACTCTCCACACAATATTCTAAAATGTATAACATTTACCATAAAATATAATTTAATAAATACTATTCAGTTTATAATACATCAGGAATCTTTCAGCTTTCTGGCTATCACATTTATACCAAACTCATGAAATACATATTAAATCTTAAACTTCTAATATTTTAAAAATACCTTTAAAAAACTAGAGTAAATGGTTTTAATGATATCATACAGCTCTAAAATTCTACAAATGTGCAATTAAGAATAATAAAACACTATGGAAGGAAATCAAACAACTTAAGTTGTCATAGGCTCCAAAAATGCAAAGTTGATAATTTTCAGTAGAACTAATTACAGACATGCCTAATTTCATAGAAATCTAATTGTTTCAAACATTAAACTAGAACAAAGTTAATTTTACTGATATTCAGCCTTAAATAAGTAGAAAATCAGTTATAATTGGTAGGCAAAAGTAAAAGGCTATGCACTTTATCTTACCTTAACCTATATCATATATCATGACCTGGCCGTATGTTATAATGATCCTTATAAAATGTTAAGAATCAGTAANCATAGAAATCTAATTGTTTCAAACATTAAACTAGAACAAAGTTAATTTTACTGATATTCAGCCTTAAATAAGTAGAAAATCAGTTATAATTGGTAGGCAAAAGTAAAAGGCTATGCACTTTATCTTACCTTAACCTATATCATATATCATGACCTGGCCGTATGTTATAATGATCCTTATAAAATGTTAAGAATCAGTAAAAGAAAATAAAATATTAAGGTAGTATATTGAGGCAGAGTGCCATAATCTTTTCTAATGAAACAGCACAATTTTGTGTGAAATGTGTTTCAGTTAACTCTGTTTCTTACTTCTTAGTAAAAGTTTCACCCAAAAAGAGTCAAACTACTACTCAAAACTGCAACTTGGCATTTCATGTTTTCTAAACTTAACCTTCTGCTAGGAAATTCTTTCATATAATGTTGTCTCAATTTTATGATCTGTATATTTAGCAGAAAAAGAGGTATCCCTTCCTAAAGAGTAAGTAGTCAAAATTACCACTAGAATATGGAGGAGAAGAAAACCATCAAAGCGAGGGAAGAAAAATACAGAAGTATGTGCGTACCAATATACAAAACAACCCAAAATGTCTAACATCAAAACTCACTGAACACACAAGACAACCTACGGTTTCACTTCAATGGGCATTCAGACCCATGGTGGTCAGTGAAGAAGTAAATTTTTTAAATGGAGGGAAAAAACTGGAAGATGATCAAAGACAGTTATTATTTTTAAAATAAATTTAATGTGTATTTAAAACAATTATTCTAGCTAAAAAATTAAGTATAAAATCAAATTTGTAACATTTGTATAAATCAGCATACTTCCAGTAAACTAGTGTGAACTTGCCTACTTTTGTCATTTTTCTTCAGCTACTAAAATTTATTGTAAAATAAATATGATGGATAGATCAAACTAAGATCTAAGTAGGCAATTAAAATCTATCACAAATTTGAAAGTAATATGTAATGCTTATCTTTTTAAAATCTGACCTTTCAAACAACAAACAAAATCACCAATAACACACCTGTGAGTCCCTGAAGTACATCTCATATTGCTGTATCATTTGTCTGCTAATCAGGCTCCCATGATAAACCACAACATTAATATCAGTCCACGTACGAAATTCTCTCTCCCAGTTTGCAATAGTAGAAAGTGGAGCAATAATCAGGAAAGGTCCTCTTATACCAGTCAGAAGGATTTCGTAGAGGAATGTAATTGATTGAATGGTTTTGCCAAGACCCATTTCATCTGCTAAAATGCAGTTTCGTCTGAAATAAACAAATATATTACCCATGTATATTTTGGGTTTTCTGTATACTACAATGTTTTAAAAGATAAATATAAAAAAAGCAGAGCGATCAGGTTAAAATACTTGCATTTATAAAAACGTGAAAGTTTTTGAAGTGCAGATTTGGTTAAAGATTATAATTTTATTATAGTATTGCAAAGGGAAAACTATAGCTTTTTTGTAGCTCCAAAATAAAGATACCACCTGTTAGATACTTGAGTTTTTAAAAGAACAATATGGCAAGAACAAATCAAACTAAATATTATTTATTCAGGAAACATTTATTAAATGCCTTCTTATCTCAAGGATATATATACATAAAAATAAATAAAAAGAACATGTTCTCTGCCTTCCAGGGGCTTGCATCTATTAGAAAAGCAGACATAAATAATCATGCAACATGCTATCACAGAAGCACAAATTAAGAACTCGTTTTCAATTCTGGCTATGTACTGGAACAGCCTAAGAAACAATTACCCATGGCCTTCTCCTTTATATTCTGATTCAATGTGCAAAGTAGGATAAAAGCAACTGAAAATTTTAAAATAAGCTGCACAGATGATTGTGATATACGGCCAATTAAGAATCATCAGTGTTAAGTTCATTATGGAAGCTCAGGTGAGTAAGTATCTAACTGCATCTAGAGAGAAGTAAGACTGTCTTCAGAGAGGAGGTCAGTAATGAGCAGGGTTTTGTCAGAGGGCAGAACAAAGGGGTACAAGTGTCAAGAATACAATTAACTGGGAGGCAACAAGTAGTTTAACACGGTTTTGAGGGAATGGTAAAGGAAGGGATATTACTAAGATAAGCAGGGGTGATAAATAAAGGTTATGGACATCATTTTATTGAGAATAGGAGTCACTGAACACTGTTAAAGAAATCTGAAGAGATTAGGTTTGTACCTGAAGCTGACTCTGTCTGGTGCCATGGGAATACTAGAAGGTGAGGTAACTTGAAGCTGGGACAGTAATTGGGAAAGTACCAAAATAATATAGGAAAGAATAGTGGACCTTTGGACTAAGGTAGGAGGGATCAAGAGAAAACTGATTCTAAAGTTAACTACATGTTAGAATGATCTGGACTTAATGATCAATCAGATATATGGAGTGCAGGATGACAGTCAGATTTAAATTTGGGTGACTAAGTAACTTGTATTATTCTTAACCAAGATGTAAAATATGGAAGAATAAGTCTGATATGGAGGAAACAGGAAATAATAAGGTTAATTGTGAATTTGTTGTGTTTAAAATATCACTGAGATAGCCATTAAGGAAGCAAGAAGCAAACAAATATGGGCTTGAATTAACGCCTTAGAGATATTACTGATAAGTGAAGACACGTGGGGGAGGTATAAAGTTTGGCTTAGGCAGAACAAATGTAATGAGAAGACAGCAAAAAAATCAAACATTGGGAAAGAAAAAACAAACACAGAAAGGGTAGGCAGAGGAACGAGAACCAGGAAAGACTACTGAAAGGAAAAGTTACAGAGGTACTGGAGAGCTGAGAGTGTTAACACTATGGAAGCTGTTGGAAGTGAGAATGGGAGAAAAGTTTAAAAAAGGATTAGAATGCAGCAGAGACAGCAACTTAAGGCTGAAAAAACACTGTGAATTCAAAAATTAAGACTTTCAGAGATGATACAGAATTAAAATCCAAACGACAGGTTTAAGGAGAATTGGAGATAAGAAAACAGGAAGTGTTCATGATGGCTATGCTTCCTAGACCTCTACCTTGGAAGTTACAAAGAGGGATCAAGGTAGCTAGAAGGAAAAACAGAGCTAAGAGAAGATTAATCCTTCCCTTTAAAATTTTTATATATAGGTTAAACCCAAATTTGTTCACAGACTGAAGGGATGGCATTAGTCTTAATGGGATAGTTTGAAGATACAACAGAGAAGGCTGATAAGTGATTGAAGTGAGGTTCTGAAGACTGGATGCGATGCCTGTCAAGAGTTGAGGTTGTATCATCAGTCTTGGTTCTGGGGAGGTGCCGTTTAACTTCTGATAAGAGGACAGAGGCATGAATGGCTAAAGATAGATATACAATTTTAGGCTTGGGTGTGAGGGCAGGCAACAATCTGAATGAATTCAACTACTGGTCCTAGAGTTCTCTAAGAAGCAGTCATATATATAGAGAGAAGGGGATAGGGTTCTGATAATGTGCTTCAGGAAAATGGTAGAAGTTTAAAACAAGCAACTGAGAAAGGGTACTGATAAGACAATTAAAATTTTGTTGACTATTTTACCAGGAAGATTCTCTTGGGAAAAATGATAACACTTAGAAAATATAAACAAGGGGAAAGAGCACTGTGTGGGGTAGGAGATCCCCCTAACTCCATCTGATGGAGTTGATGGGATGTACCATCACCATGAACTCATGACTTACTGTTACTTAATGAAAAGAAGAATCGTGACAAGTAAAAACACAGAAAAATGATTCTGAGTGTCATAAAATTTTGCCACCATTATTAATAACAGTACCTTCATTTGCTCTTTTATATACATAATCAGACTTTATCAATCAAGATACCATTTTTTACTTCTTTTGCAATTAATTTTCCATCTCACTAAAAAAAGGTGACATAATATCCAAAAAGTTTTTTTAAACAGTTTGGAAAATTAATAATAAGTGGGAGTAATTCATTACTAGGTTCTTATATTTTGTATTCTATTCCTTATCAATTACTGAAAATTTGCTTCCTTGAAGATGTACATTACAGATTTATTTAACTTTTTAGATGAAACTGCTCACAGCTTAGTAACTAGATTCAATTACTGGCAGACAGTAGTGCAAGTTGAAAAAAATTCAATAACATAGTTGATGTTTGATGATGTTAAGAAAGCTATCTCAAATTTGATTAAGAATCAATATATTAACTTTCTTCTATTCTGACTGCTACATATTTAAGGGAAGAAACTGTAGTCAAAATTCTAAACGACAATGTACATTATCTTCCAGAGGTAACCACAACTTTTCTTTCAATAATGAAGACGCCATGATAGTAATAATGTAGCAACATTAGTATCAATTTCAGTTAATGTATTTTGGAACACATTTTAAAAACACACATAAAATTGTTTTTATTAATACATATTACATACCTATTGTACCAATTGAATAAGAGCCAGTTGAGTCCTTCCAGTTGGTATTCCCTGAGTTGATTGCCATTTTTATAATCCCTGGATTGATCTATTTTTTTCCAAATATTAGGAGGAGGACGATCCTTTGTGGAAAAACAAACGAATGATGTATTTCAGACTTTTAAATTTTCCATACATCTCACACATGGTAAAAGCACTGTTTTAAAAATAATCACAGAAGGGTAACATTATATGGCATTATGATGAAATTTTACAAACATCTAAGGACCAAAACTGAAGAGGAAGGCATAGTCTCAGCTCATTCTGTGAAACTCTGATATTGAAATTAGACAAAGGAATTACAAGAAAGCTAGAGATCAATATTCTGCATAAACAGAGATAAAAAATTCATAACAAAATTTTATCAAATGGAATCTAATAACATATAAAAGGGGTAATACAGCATGACCAAGTGGGGTTTTTCCCAGGTATGGAAGGTGGATTAAATTTGAAATTAATCAGTGTTGATNCTAGACCTCTACCTTGGAAGTTACAAAGAGGGATCAAGGTAGCTAGAAGGAAAAACAGAGCTAAGAGAAGATTAATCCTTCCCTTTAAAATTTTTATATATAGGTTAAACCCAAATTTGTTCACAGACTGAAGGGATGGCATTAGTCTTAATGGGATAGTTTGAAGATACAACAGAGAAGGCTGATAAGTGATTGAAGTGAGGTTCTGAAGACTGGATGCGATGCCTGTCAAGAGTTGAGGTTGTATCATCAGTCTTGGTTCTGGGGAGGTGCCGTTTAACTTCTGATAAGAGGACAGAGGCATGAATGGCTAAGGATAGAGATACAATTTTAGGCTTGGGTGTGAGGGCAGGCAACAATCTGAATGAATTCAACTACTGGTCCTAGAGTTCTCTAAGAAGCAGTCATATATATAGAGAGAAGGGGATAGGGTTCTGATAATGTGCTTCAGGAAAATGGTAGAAGTTTAAAACAAGCAACTGAGAAAGGGTACTGATAAGACAATTAAAATTTTGTTGACTATTTTACCAGGAAGATTCTCTTGGGAAAAATGATAACACTTAGAAAATATAAACAAGGGGAAAGAGCACTGTGTGGGGTAGGAGATCCCCCTAACTCCATCTGATGGAGTTGATGGGATGTACCATCACCATGAACTCATGACTTACTGTTACTTAATGAAAAGAAGAATCGTGACAAGTAAAAACACAGAAAAATGATTCTGAGTGTCATAAAATTTTGCCACCATTATTAATAACAGTACCTTCATTTGCTCTTTTATATACATAATCAGACTTTATCAATCAAGATACCATTTTTTACTTCTTTTGCAATTAATTTTCCATCTCACTAAAAAAAGGTGACATAATATCCAAAAAGTTTTTTTAAACAGTTTGGAAAATTAATAATAAGTGGGAGTAATTCATTACTAGGTTCTTATATTTTGTATTCTATTCCTTATCAATTACTGAAAATTTGCTTCCTTGAAGATGTACATTACAGATTTATTTAACTTTTTAGATGAAACTGCTCACAGCTTAGTAACTAGATTCAATTACTGGCAGACAGTAGTGCAAGTTGAAAAAAATTCAATAACATAGTTGATGTTTGATGATGTTAAGAAAGCTATCTCAAATTTGATTAAGAATCAATATATTAACTTTCTTCTATTCTGACTGCTACATATTTAAGGGAAGAAACTGTAGTCAAAATTCTAAACGACAATGTACATTATCTTCCAGAGGTAACCACAACTTTTCTTTCAATAATGAAGACGCCATGATAGTAATAATGTAGCAACATTAGTATCAATTTCAGTTAATGTATTTTGGAACACATTTTAAAAACACACATAAAATTGTTTTTATTAATACATATTACATACCTATTGTACCAATTGAATAAGAGCCAGTTGAGTCCTTCCAGTTGGTATTCCCTGAGTTGATTGCCATTTTTATAATCCCTGGATTGATCTATTTTTTTCCAAATATTAGGAGGAGGACGATCCTTTGTGGAAAAACAAACGAATGATGTATTTCAGACTTTTAAATTTTCCATACATCTCACACATGGTAAAAGCACTGTTTTAAAAATAATCACAGAAGGGTAACATTATATGGCATTATGATGAAATTTTACAAACATCTAAGGACCAAAACTGAAGAGGAAGGCATAGTCTCAGCTCATTCTGTGAAACTCTGATATTGAAATTAGACAAAGGAATTACAAGAAAGCTAGAGATCAATATTCTGCATAAACAGAGATAAAAAATTCATAACAAAATTTTATCAAATGGAATCTAATAACATATAAAAGGGGTAATACAGCATGACCAAGTGGGGTTTTTCCCAGGTATGGAAGGTGGATTAAATTTGAAATTAATCAGTGTTGATCACGCTAAAAAAACCTATGATAATCTCAGGTCGATGTAAAAAAGGGGATTTGAAAACTTCAGCATTTATTCCTAATAAATAAACTCTAAATTTTGAATAGAGGGAAATTTCCTCAACTTAATAAGATGAATCTATGAAAAAGCCATCTATCATATATCCTGGTTAAAAAACGAATACATTCTCTCTAAAATCAGAAAAGGCAAGGATGTCCACTCTCATCACTTCTATTCAACACTGTACTATAGGTTGTAATAGGAGTAATCAAGCAAGAAAAAGAAATAAAAGTCATCAAGATTAAAAAGGAAGAAGTGAAACTATTAATTTCCAGAAGACATGATTTGACTATACAGAAAATCCTGTGAAATCTAGAAAAAATACAAACTAAGAAGTGATTTTACCAACACTGCATAAGATCAGTACACAGAAAATTGTATTCTAAATTGCAGAAGCTATAAATTTTAAAAGTACTATCGTACAATAGCACCCAAATATGAAATATTCAGGGTTTACTTAAAAAAAAAAATTCTTAAATAGTAGCCAATGAACTTTAAAACAATTAACTATATTTTAAATTTTTGTTTTAAATAATTTCCACATTAAATAATATTCCCCACTAATTTTCCTTTCTGTAATCCAATCACTATTTCCTTGGTTTAGGAACAAATTTCATTTGTTCCAAAATACATTTATATGTTTTTTTATTTAATAATAATAGACTGGCAAAAATCACTTACCTCCTGTATTACTTGACTTTGATAAACTAGCACTTTTGTCAAATTGATTTTACTTTAACTGAAGGGATTAATTCTATTGGCTACATTACCAAAGACTACAAATGTATCTAAAGCAGTGGCTCTTCCCACCATGTGCATCAAAATCGACTTTTAATACCTGGGGTCCACTCAGAGATATTCTGATTCTGCAGCCAGGATACAGAAACTAGGTACCTCTAATTTTTGAAAAGTTCCAAAGTGGTACTGATAAGCACCTCTGAGGGACAACAACTGATTTAAGAAACAGCTTACTTAATAAGGCTAGAGATCAGGTTACCACTGAAATATGGACCCCACTCAAAAAGAAAATTTTTCCTCTTCATAATATCCTTTAGACTGCTCCTCCCTGAATTAATTAACACTTTCCTTTCCTGGCTCAAGAAAAGGCACTTGGAAGACAGAAGGAATAGAGGTGAGCTGTTATCCTCTTGGTAATAAGCTATGGGTATTCTTGGGAGACAGATTGAGAAGACCAGAAAATAAAATGACAACCAGAAAAAAAATTGTTATAAAAACAACATGGTCTCTTCCATGGAACAATTAACTTTCTTCTTTTACATCTCCACATTTCTCATAACAGCCTTCCTTAATTCTGATTCTAATTGAAAAGTGATCTCCTCTAGTCTTTTCATATACCAAATCCCTCTTTAGTGAAGAAATTTCTATGACCAAGTTATATTTGAAAGAGGACTGGCCAAAATATTTAATTAAAATCATAGTATATCTCTTTGTGAATTTCTTTTGGTTGGTTCTGCAAACTGGATTCACATGGTAACAATCCTATGCTTTAAGTAAAAAAAATGTAATTATTAAACTAACACAAGTTGTCATATAACTTTCTAGAATTCTGTAGTCTTTGTACTAGAAAAATCAATAACTGATTCAGTTTTTTTTTAAAAGCAAGGAGAGACAAAGATGAATCAATAAGAAACCAGTGTATTTAATTTACGTGGATCTTTAGTAATATTCTATAGAAAAGGTTTTTCAAAAAATGAAGCTATTATGGAAGTAGAAGAGCTATTCAGTTATAAAGAAATAACTGGTTTACAGAAATCAAGGGAAAGGTGGGTATATTAAAGATTTTTCTTTGACAGAGAATTAATAACACTGCTTAGAGCTGAAACTGATACCCTTGACATTTTTATAAATGACCTGAGTAAATTCAAGATTAAGTAGAAGTATTTGAAACTTTTCTGGAGGGAAATTTAAAAGGAAATACTTATCAAATTTGTTTTTTAATTTTTAAAAAATTTATTTGGCTGCACCAGTCTTAGCTGCAGCAGCATTTGGGATCTTTGTTGTTGTTGTAGTCATTGCAGCATGCGGGATCTTAGTTTCCCAACAAGGGACTGAACCCAGGCACCTGAATGCAGGCCCCCTTCATTGGGAGGATGGAGTCTTAGCCATCGGACAACCTGGGAAGTCTCTTCTTATCAAAAAATTTAAATATACATATGTTCTGACCAAACAATTATATTAATAACTTCTGTTTTCACTTATAAAGGGTTCCATGTTTCAATGTAGCACTGTTTAGAAGAGAAAAAACCTGTATCCACTAATAGAGGAATATTTAAATTAACATATATACAATATTATGTAGTAATTTTATTTACTATGTAGTCATTTTAAAAATACAGTATTAAATGCACACCAGACTAAATTCAAAATTAAAGAATCACACTACACCTCTTGATTAAGGAAATGCTAAGATTTCATGATGAAAAGGGATATTCTTACCAAATGTCTTGTGTCAGGCCTTGAAGCTTGCAGTTGCTCAAACTCTTCTATTTTTGCAAGATCTACATCTTCTTTTAGTTCCCAAGTACTATCTTCATACGGTAATGAGCACCACTTTACTAAATAGTAAATAACAGGCTGTAAAAGAAAGTTTTTTCACTTTATTAATTTGAAAAAGAATAGTAAGAAACAGTTTAAACTGAGAATCCCCAGAAACAATTTAAATATATTAATCTTTACTGGTAAAAACTTACGAAACTTTGTTTAGTGTTTTTAGATCATTACCTCTAAAAAAGTAATGTTTTAATACCTGGAAGGTTTTAGATTTTTCTTACTTACTCAAAAAGTATTTCTACCAAATATTTACCTCGCCAGTATCTTTATCTTCACAAAAAGAGACTTCTAACACTCTGTCTACTTCAACGTAGTCTGGGTTAAATGGTTCTTCTTCCATCTAAAATTAAAAGTAACTTAATTGATATTTGACAAAGAAGTAGAAAAATAAAAGTGAAATAAAGACAAATTTATTACTAGCTATTCACTATAAAACAAACAGTTCAGTTTGACTGTAACTGGATTTCAAAAAATGGAATACTTCCATTTTAATTTTCCAGTAGTCATGTATGGATGTGAGAGTTGGACTGTGAAGAAGGCTGAGCGCCAAAGAATTGATGCTTTTGAACTGTGGTGTTGGAGAAGACTCTTGAGAGTCCCTTGGACTCCAAGGAGATCCAACCAGTCCATTCTGAAGGAGATAGGCCCTGGGATTTCTTTGGAAGGAATGATGTTAAAGCTGAAGCTCCAGTACTTTGGCCACCTCATGCGAAGAGTTGACTCATTGGAAAAGACTCTGATGCTGGGAGGGATTGGGGGCAAGAGGAGAAGGGGACGACCGAGGATGAGATGGCTGGATGGCATCACTGACTTGATGGGCATGAGTCTGAGTGAACTCCGGGAGTTGGTGTTGGACAGGGAGGCCTAGCGTGCTGCGATTCATGGGGCTGCAAAGAGTTGGACACGATTGAGCGACTGAACTGAACTGAACTGAATTTCTAAAAAATTTCTATGATTTGTCTGTACTATGAATCACCAAGTTATGTATTAAAAAAAAAAAAATTCAACTAAAAACCACTAAAAAAAAATGAGGCACCTCAGACAAGTAAGTTATTCTAGAAAGTATATCCTTTAAAATTTCCTACTTGGAGAAAAGAGGCTTTCCTTTACCTTCCTTGTGCTACTTTCCTCAGTAGTAACCAGGTCCAAGAGTTGAAGACCAGTCACCTGACCTGAAGGCTCCTCTCTCATTTGTATCAAATACTATCTGGTGCTGGTTCTTGCGCTCAAGAACCCCTTACCTAACTAAACGCAAACTGTCTTAGCAACCTCACACTCAACTGCATTCATTTACACTTCAACCTGTACTTCTGTCTGTAGTTTCTAATTGGGCTAATGGCCAACCCAGCACCAACTTCATGCCACACTCTACTCCCAGTTACACAAGGCAGCAACGGAGAAGTCGTCTTAGATTCTTTCTCTTCTTTCATCTCCCACTTCCCTTAACTCATTGATTCACACAGATTCTAATTTTGTTTATAACTCAAATTGGTTCCTTCTTCCTCATTCTCACTGCCTCATGTCTTCTTACTTGGATCTTTACATGTAACTTCCTAACTAGTCACCAACTACTGTTTTGCCTCCCTTTATTTTCACACTTGTTGCTCACTAGCTAAGTCATATTTGACTTTTTGCAACCCAATGGACTGTAGCACGCCAGGCTCCTCTGTTCTCCACTACCTTCCGGTGTTTGCTACTGATTATCTTGATTCATGTTCCTACTCTTTCTTAAATATAAATCTTACATATTGTTCCCTTGCTTCAAATTCTTTACTGACTCTCCCTATT
Organism: Neotragus moschatus; assembly: GCA_006410615.1. Taxonomy (NCBI): domain Eukaryota; kingdom Metazoa; phylum Chordata; class Mammalia; order Artiodactyla; family Bovidae; genus Neotragus; species Neotragus moschatus. Next base: position 175,984 of record SJYA01002344.1, on the reverse strand, counting down.
TGGGAACCAAGCCCACATTAGTTTCTGTGGAATAAACAGGCTCAAACATTTTCCTCCAGCCTCATCTCCTAGTGCTTGACACAATCATACCCAAGATATTATGCTTCAAAAGTACAAAACCACATGCTTTTCAAATTCCATGTTCTGTCACACCTTCATGTTTTTATACTTATTTCTCTCTTCTGAATAGATCGCTGTTCCTTTCTCGCCTGCTTAGCTAACTCCTAATCATGCCTGAAAGCCTTACTTCCAAAGCCCATCAGCTATCTTCGATGCCTCTCTTCCTGTATAACCTCTAAATGTCACAGCACTCCATGGCTCTGCCTCTGGTTCTCCTCATCTTAATGCATTCCTGGTCAATACTACCATCTCCACGTACAAGACACACTTGGCAATAAAAGAGCACTACCCAATTACCAGGATGGTAGAAAAGAACTCTAAGAAAATCTGCATAGCTCTGGTTTATCTTGTACCTGAGGCACATTAAAAAAAATTAACCTTCATGAAAAATTAAAAGATTATTAGTTAAGTACTTCTAAAATCTTTTGCTCATTGTGTGTGCTCAGTCACTAAGTCGTGTCTGTGGACTGTAGCCCATTAGGCTCCTCTGTCCAAGGATTCTCCAGGCAAGAATACTGGAATGGGTTGCCATTTCCTTCTCCAGGGGATCATTCTGACCCAGGGATTGAGCCCACATCTTCTGCATCTCCTGTACTGGCAGGCGGATTCTTTACCACTGAGCCTTCTGGTAAGCCCCATTGGCTCAATAGAGATTTACCAGAGTTGGGAAGTGAGAAATTTTTGAGGACCTCCCAGCATCCATAAGTTGATAGGTCATTTCAATCAACAAATTTTTGAAGTAGACTTTACAATTACAGAGAAATAAAAATAGCTTCAAGGTGGAAAAATCTGCCATAAGATATTAACATAATCTAGTGATTAAAGTTAACACTACCAGTAACTGGGTAAATAGGTATCATATACCTCCTGACATGATCCACTGAGAACGCTGCTGCATCATTTCTGTAGTGTTCATTAAAAAGAATGCATGACCTGAAGCTGAGGAAACAAGTCAACCCCAAACTGAGGGACACACTATAGAATAAACACCTAAATTCTTTAAAAAGAAAAAAGTCCAAGGGATGGAAAACAAAAAAATACTGATTAAAGGAGACATGCCAACTAAATGTATTATGCACTACAGAACTAGACTTTGGATCAGAATAAGCATAAACATACTTAAAAAAATTTTTTTCCACAAAAATACTAGAGGAACAGTTAGTGAAATATGAATTCAGGTCTATAGATGAGATAATATTAGCATGTCTGTGTTAACTGTACTATTATTATGGGAAAATGCTTCTAGAAAATACTAAAATTGAGAATTATCAAATGGTTTAGAAAAAAAATTATGTACATGCGAGAGAAAGGCAGAAAGAGGGCGAGAGGTGCACAGAGACAGAAGAATTAATGTGAATGACAAAGCAAATATGGTAAAATGTTAACATTTAGGGAATCTAGTTAAAACATATGTGGGAATATCCCAATACTAACATTTTCAAATAAAAAGTTAAAATAATTAGATGAATCTAAAACTGCTCTAATAATGCCTATTAAAAGAAAAACTAAAAAAAGTTTAGAGCAGGAAAGGATATCTGATTTTTTAAAAAGGCCTGGAAAGGTTAATGAATTTTTCCAATGATGTTCTGTTCATGCATACACAAAGCTGATATAGAAAATATGCAGTACCTTATATACTGAAAAATCTTCTTTTTCATTTATTTGCTATGTCACCATTACTTGAATAAGTTTGCTGATAAAATACTTTAAGATATCAATATACTCACATTCAACTCTAAAAGGTATTGAAATAAATGTTAACTTTAAAATACAGGAGCTAGCTACCATTCTCATTTATTAGTGTTCCTGTTTTAGCTACTTTCCAAGCTAAACTTAGGGCTCCCTGGTGGCTCAGACAGGAAAGCATCTGCCTACAATGCGGCGACCCAAGTTCGTTCCCTGGGTTGGGAAGATCCTCTGGAGAAGGAAATGGCAATCTACTCCACTACTCTTGCCTGGAAAATCCCACGGAAGGAGGAGCATGGTAGGCTACAGTCTATGGGGTTGCAAAGAGGTGGACACGACTGAGCTACTTCACTCACAAGCTAAATTTAGGGGGGAAAATATGTAGATATCATTTATAGTCAAATATCAAAAGTAGAAGCCTAAGAATTAAAATGAATAATACTTAAGTTTTTGATACATAATATGACATGTATTCAGAGTTGAACACATAATAGTCTTTTTCTTCTTACGTCTGCAAAAAAATGTGCTCTTTGTGCTTGTCTCAATTTGAATCGTTTGATTTTCTGCTGGATCCTTTTATCTTTCAGAAGCTGCTGTTCTGTGGCCCATTCACAGTGAAGATAAGAGCTAAAATTTTATAAAAGTAGTATATTAGAATGATATAGAAATCATGTTTTGTTTTTAGATTTATTTTTAATCATGGCCTCTAAAAATATTATCTTCAACTTTCCAAATAGGCTATTCATCATTTCATTTAATGTCAACAGACTCTCATATAATTTCTAAAATAAAGCCACTGTGATGACTATACAGAATGGTAAACTGAGTCATAAAGATAACAAAGATGTGACTTTTCATTCATTTCTTCATTATAACAGTTTTGTCATGACCAGAAAGCAAATTTGTTTTGAAAGCAATGTAATTTTATTTAAAACACTTTCTTTCACCAAAGCATATGAAAAAGTTGAACAAAATCTGAAAAGTTTAACAGTATAATATGATGGAAAATGTCTATTATTTCCAAAAGCATCATTTATAAATATTCCTGCATTTTGATGTTAGTAGTTTCCTGGGAAAAAAACTACTCAATTTTAACATGAAAAGTTTTCAAAGTCTATTCACTTTTTAATGATTTTTAAGTTCATTCAATAACAAATGTTTTAAAATACAGATAAAAGAAAAATAATAATTTAACTTAATATATTCAAAATATTAATTAATATTGAAATAATATCTTCTGTTATTTTTCTAACTCAAATACTTACTAATTCTTGTATTTTACAAAAAATTCTTCTGTATCAATCATCACTCCAGGTGATATCTAAGAAAAAGATTCAATAATTATGAGTTTTACAATCAGGCCATGGAATATAAAGTACAGAATGTAATGATGTATCACTACCTACTTCCTTTTTTATAGTTCTAGAAGATAGTATCTTGTCCACAATTGCAGCATCTTCTTCACTTGGATTCTCCTATGTGAAGGAGGAAGAAAAGTATGATGATACATTCTGAAAACATTTCAATTGCCACTCTGTATGTCTATAAATATACTAAAATCCAACAAACACTTATTTAACATGTCAGGGACCATGTTAAATGTTAGAAATACAAAATGAAAAAAATCAATCGTTGTTACTGTCCTCATCATCACTGGCATCACCACCATAGTAAACATATTGGGCTTTTTAATCTCTTATGCATTATTCTCAATAGTTTACATTTTGCAGATTAGAAAGCTCAGGCATAGAGAAGATTAGTACTTGTTCAAGGTATCAGATGATTCAGCAAGGAAATGAGTAGCTGGGTTACAGTCCAGATAAGGGAGAGTGAAAGAACTCTACAAAGAGAAAAATGCATATGTAAAGACATAAAGGTGTCAAAATATGGCACTGAGACAACTATGTTCATCAAACCAGAGGACTGAGAGTTTAGAGAGAAGTGGAAGGACATAAGGCCAAAAAATCCATATGAAAGGCTTTATAAGCTATAAAAAGTGCATTTTCATTTGTTTCTGATTTAGGACACCGTTAGAGGAGTTTTCAAGAAAAGTACTGTAATTAGACTTGCAATTTAGAAACACTCCACAAAAAACATAGTTTGGAGGAGTCACAGGAAAATATATTTAGGAGGCAAAAAATTGAAGAATGTCAAGAAGTAAAGATAAAAAAAGAGAGAACAAATACCTAGGTTTCTGATCCAAATAACTAATGGTTCTATTAACTATAATATGGAACCTAGGAGGAAAAGTTGATGTAGGTTTTAGGAAGAAAGATAATGAAGATTTTTAATTTACATTGGTTTAAAATGTTCTTTGTCATATAACCCAAAATCTGTCTTACCACAAATAACTGTAAAGGCTGTTCACCAGGTAAAGGAGCTGAATTCTTTTTTATTTTCATAGAGCCTTTAACCTCTTCTTCAGAATGCTTCCCTTCTGCATCTTCTGCATATTTTTTCCTTTTAATTTGTCGATTTGATCTTCTTTTCTGTAATGAATGATAAGGATCATATTCACATGATTTATTTTAAAGGGTCATGAGACAATTTTGTACATTAAATTTTCAAAACTGTATTCTGCATTCATCTTTTCTCATTTTTACTTTTAATTAAAGGAAGATTATAATTTTCACTTTGCCAAAGATTTGCAATCTTTAGTTATCTTTAGTTTTACTTCCTAAAATGTCAAGTAAGAATGATTAACAATAATACTTTTATTACTTTTCTTTTGAATTTGTTAAGAAAAAAAAGATCTTTTTATTTAACTATTTTATAGACTGGGAAATGTATTTTAAAATATTAATACTAGCACAGTTTTTGCTTCAAACCTAGAAAGTCATCAGATGAATACTGGTTTAATATCAGGGTTATAAAACTAAAGGAAACACTGGTTTAATATCAGGGTTGTAAAACTAAAAGAAATTAAAACTTTGACACAAAACCCATGAACCTGTGTTTAAAACAGAAAAAAACCAAATAACATTAAATGTTTTAAAAGAGATACACAAAATAACAAAGTATGAAATCTACTAAAAACTTAAATGTGAATGAAGAAGGAACCACTGTTTTACTGCCTTTACTAGCTTCCCTTAAAAATAAATAACAGCACTATCATAAAAATGGAAGAAAGCTTTTCAGAAAGTATTCTGTGTAGTAACATGATTTTAAAATAATCTAAATAATTTAAGCAAGTATCAAATGCACATGGCTTTACTTACCTCCCTAAAAATCTAATACTTGATGTTCCCACTAAAAAACAAATTACACAATTGCCTGAAAATCCCAAAGGACTTAGGTTTAATTTTGTGTACCTCCCTAAAATCTCATGGATGGAGGTACCTCAGTCAGCTGTTCTACTACTCAACATTCCTTCTTCCTTTTACTATTCTTCTGTGTATTTAGTAACTCCCATAACATTTCCCCAAAATGCAACTTACAGAATAACCCATGTATTCTCCTTTTGGTTTCTGCCAATGTCTTCAATGTGGTAGGTCTTTCTTGCTACCATTGCCATAACAAAACTCAATCAGTGCAGCAGTGTGGGGACAAACTTCTTTGTATTCAGAAAGGCTGCAGTGCCTCTTCTCTTGAAAGTAGTGGAATATTGAGAGAAAGAAAGGCACTACTGTGTTGAGGCAGCTCAGGCAAATGTAGTAGAAAACTCCATGCTTCAATTAGGATGGGTCACCATCTCTTAGCCATGAAGATATTTATATTTTCAAAACTCAAGGTGACAACTGTCACTATGGGAGGCAGGAAGGTGGCATACAAAAATTATATAGAAGGGACTGAACATGGGTCTCCTGCACTGCAGAAAGATTCTTTACCATCTTATCCCCAGGGATACCCATAAAGGCTGAGGAGTTCACTCTAAGAAATATACTAGTTTTTATTTTGTTTGCTTGTTAAGCCGTGTCCTACTCTTGCGAACCCACGCACTATAGCCTGCCAGGCTCCTCTGTCCATGGAATTTCCCAGGCAAGAATACTGGAGTGAGTTGCCATTTCCTTCTCCAGGGGATCTTCCTGACCCAGGGATCGAACCTGTATCTCCTGGGGGCTCCTGCACTACAAGAGGATTCTTTACTGAACCACTGAGGAAGCCCAAGGGACTTACAGAAACCCAATTCTCCCACATTCTCTTTTGGAAAAGATATGAAACATTTATTATTCCCTGGGAGAGAAAAGTCTATGGCTCTGTAATACCAGGCTAAAGAAATGTTTGGAGTTCTATTACAGGCATCAGTTCTTAATGATGAAAAATACCTTAATTTAATAACCATTCAGGACACTTATTATTCTAACAATAACATATATTATGAATGTTACGTCTCACTAGGCACAAATAGTTTATATAACGAAGTCTGGTAACAATTTGGTACACTTTTAGAAGATTCTATAGATGATTTCAACATTAAAGTTTCCTTTCTGATCACTTAGGTCAGGTGCTTTGAAATGCCATACAATCCTTAGTAAGTAGTAAACAAGTGGCCTGAATCGTTTTAACTCACAAAAATGCACATTCAGGTAATTCTTTACAAGAAGGAATGAGAGCCACATACTGTAAACTGCTCCCTCATTCTATGAAGATTTTTATCAGTCTATGAGCAATTTAAAAACTGATTTCACCAAAACTTACATTCCACTACAGCATATAGATACATATTCGGCAAAGAGAAGGTGCTACTCTTACCGATTAGCTTTCCCTGTTACATAACAGTTTCACTACCTTAAAAATACAGAAGTAATTTGAATGTCCATATTTTAGGCCAATGTGGGTTGCTTTGGCTTTCTTTTTCTCCATAGTATTTTTCAAAGGACAACTTAAAGTGATAATCTATTTCTTCAAATTTCTTTTTTCTAACTTTTCCTTAATGTTTTAAAGGCTTCAATCAACAGCACTTTATATAAGACGTCAGAAACATTATGTTCTTAAATGACTAAATACTTCATTATGATAACATACCATTTGTTTCCTATCATAGACCTAATAAAATGTGCTAAAATGTGCTATAGGGGCTTAAAAAATAATTTGTCTCTAAATATAGATTACTGAATTATTCTCTATCAGGTAAAAAATTAAATATCATAACCATATTTTTAAATTTTTCACTTCAGTCTAAACCTTCATTTACTTTTCAAGCCTTCAAATCTTGACACCCCGTCGTGGTTGAAAACTACTTTTAGATATTTATACATAATTTATATATTAATATATTTAAATATATAAACAATACAGATTTATGATCGTTTACCAGAAAATATTTCTTTCCTTCTCCATTAAAATTTTTGTGTTAAAGCAAAACACTCGTCGAAGCAACCTAGTTAAGTACTGTGAAAGGCATGGAAGAAATATGCATGTTAACCTATTCTACCATTTCATTGTTTGGTAATTACATAATGGAAAAATGGCCAGCATTATTTTAGTAAAAATTTAACTACATTTTCTCATATTGAATAATGATAAGTTTGCCTAAGTTAAGGATAACATATGAAGAAAAAGCCAGGCCATATAATATTAGGAGCTTCAGTCACTGCCCTTACCTCAACTCTTGCAGCAGCCCAGGAGCCTTGAGCCACTACTCTCCCATTGGATAAGAAGCTGCATAAGGAAGAAGAAAGGCCATTCAGGGGCTTTCTGGCCCCATAATGCAACAACTGCCACCACCCCTACGGCCTAGGGTCGTACTTTAATTATTAGAGAGCAGAGGGTGGCCTGAGTTATTATGACCTTCACTATATAATTTTTTAACTTCACAAGGTTATTTTGAATATACAGCTATTAAAAAAATAAAAAAGAAAAATGCACAGTATTTTTGTCTGCTTTAGGGGATTTTTAATATACCTGTTTATCTTTTCCTCAGTAGAAGCAGACCAAAGAAATTATCTCCAAGAATGATTCAACCCATTTGCTTTATCATTTGTATGTGACTTTTAAAATTAGTATCGCCATCATTAAATTCATTTAATAATGCTCTATAAGTACAGGGTAATAATATCACTAGATACTCGTCATGCTAAAAGCCACCAGGGTCTTTGGATTGTTACTTAAACTCTCTTGGACTTCAGTCTCATTATCTGAAAACTGAGAGGGTCTGAAGAAGTTGTGTAAGTTTCCTCCCAGGTCTAACACTGCAGGACCATACTGTAATAATGTTTTGTCATATAATTTCTATGAAAATAAAATGTACTTTTACCACTATAGTATAAATATCCATAAAACAATATTATGCTATCTAAATCTGCCAGTACTTCATTTCTCAGAAAAAAATTTTATACTCACTTGAGAGTCTTCCTCTTTGAATGCATGCTGTGTCATCTGCTCTGCATCAGATATTTCATCTGAAGACTCATTCTTTCTCTTTTGTTTCTTACCCAATGTAATAATGAGTTTGCTGTTTTAAGAGAAAAAGAGTAAACAGTAAGATCTCTTTGTATTTTATTTTTGGTCAAAGCAAGATCTCAATGATCAACCTTCTTCTCTTTTTTATCCCTTGAATGTTCAACTTTCAAAGATGCCATTTATCATGAAATAAAAAACAATATTTTCAAATGATAAACTCTATTCCAGTGGAACAAATAGAAACCAATAATACAGTTAACATATTTCAAGCTTAGAAATATAGTTAAATTCTATCCCTTGTTTCTTTAGGCTCATGATTATTTTTCATGAGAAAAATGTCAGGTGATTTAATTATTTAATAATTAAGATAATTCATTTATTATCTTGGATAGATTTGCAATGAGGGATTCTTTTTCCTTCTACTTCTTTTTATTTCAAATTCCACTTAATTTCTTTGAATCCCACGTATTCTCCAAGTCTCCACTTGTTTCTACACTATAGCAATTTTCCCCTTACTTAAACAATTAATTGTTCTTTGATTATTTCACTTAAGGCTTTTCTTAGCTACACTCTATCTTTCTAAAGAGTAAGAATTTTTATATTTCTACAGTATGCATATATTTACCTGTCTCTAATATATTCACATATATATGTACATAACACATATTGAATGTAAATATCTAAAATGAAAATGTTTTCTATGTTTGTTTCCTGATGAAAGACGGAAACATATAAGTACAGCCCACATTTTCTTATCTAGTTCAAGAGATGAGATAACATGATCACTATTAAGAAAGTTCTATTTTAGATATCTATATTCCAAACATAGAAAGCTTCCCGATTATATTCAGGCATGATATATTAGAAATATATCAAAATTTTTTTCAATAGTTATTTACTAATGTGGGAAAACTTGAAGGTTAAAAGCATCTACTTTGAAATCATAATTTCAAAAATATAAAAGCCTGATGTTACCATTTACCTGTCTTGTGTGACACTGGGGAAATTACTTGATAGTGTCTTTGCCTGTAAAACAGGGATACTGCAATATCTAGAGCCATGTTTTTGTTGAGAATTAAGTGGGATAATGTATGTCTGAGTACAGCTTTTAACACGTAGTAGTTCCTCAACTAATGGTAACTACATCTAACTGTGATGTGCCAGGCACTTTCCTGAGTTCTAGGATTTGAAGGAAAAGTTGATAAGGTTCCTAACCTTACATACCATTGTTAGAATATGATCTCAGCTAAAATAAAGAGGAAGTTAGAACAAGATATAATGTGAAAACAGAGGAAGATTGAAGACTAAAGAAGGCTTTACAGAAAAGACAATGTTTGAGATAGGGAACTGAAAGATGAAAGGGAACCCAACAAGTAGTGAAAGAAAAGACCGGGTACATTCCAGACAGGGGGATACCACAGAATATGTGAGAATATGCAACAATAAGAGCACGTTCAGTTCAGTTCAGTCGCTCAGTCGTGTCTGACTCTGCGACCCCATGAACTGCTAGGACCACACAAAGTATACTACAGGAAGAGCTTGGTCAAGGTCATAGAAGACTCTGTCTTACATGCAAGGAGTTCATGTTTTAGTTTAAAGCCATCTTTAAGTTCCATAGGGCAGAAATTGAAAAGAAATCTGTCTTGCTCACCACTGACAACAAATGGCATGGAGATATTCTGAATGGATAAGAAACAGTAAAGCAACCAGAAGATATAAGAATTTTGAACAAATTCTAGGGATGTAAAGTACAGCCTAGTGACTATAGATAATAATATTGAGTTAAATATTTGACAGTCACTGAGAGAGTAAACCTTAAAAGTTCTTATCACAAGAAAAAATATATATAACTATGTGAGGTGACAGATGTTGACAAACTTATTGTGGTAACAGTTTCACAATATATACACACAGCAAATCATTATATTGTATACACCATAAACGAACACACTGTGATATGTCAATTATATCTCAATAAAATTGAGGGAGAAATAATTTTAAACAAGGAAACAATGCAACTAGAAGGAAATGAAATGGAAATGAGGGAAATCAGCAACAAGGCTGCCAATTCAGGTGAGAAATGAAGAATGAAATACAGGACCTTGGTAGGGTGGATGAAGACATCGAGAAAGATACATAACTGTTCATTTTGGAAGCAGAAACAATAGACTTGGTTATTGACTGGATAATGAGATATGAGGTGAGAAAAAATTCCAGAATGATTAATCCCCAGGGTATTCTCATATTGGTTTGATCACCACTTTCAACGTGATAATGGTAATTTTTACCTGGTTATCTCACTTGTACTTTTCTGAGTATGTGAAATACATGACATACAGTTTACACTGAAACCAGGAAATCAGAGAAAGTATAAAAGGATACTCTGACACAACATTATGGAACTACCCACAGTCATACTCTATCCCCTCTGTTTACACAGGTCATCTCCTCTCTAAATTCCAGTCCCTCTTCCTTTACTCTGGCTTCTCTCCTAAAATAAAAAATCTCCCTTGAGGTAACATCTACTATTAGTTACCACACCATCTTGTTCTTCCCTCCTTATCCACAGCTCTTGAGTCACTTATGTTGTTCCTTTCACTCGTCAATCCACTATAATCAAAACTCTTAAAACAACTTTCCATATTCATAGCTTCCATTTACTCAATGTTTACAGAGTCAACCTCTGCTGACTTTATATGCATTCTCTAACTTTGTGTTCATATAGTTCTGAGAGGCAAATTATACAAGAAGAGAAAACTGAGGTTTAGAGAAATTAAATTACTTGTTCATACTGATAGTAAGAACTGAGATAGAAATTAAATATGCCTCACTCCAAAGACTGACCTCTTAATGTTTAAGGCCACCAACGACCCTTGTAATGCTAAATCTGATGGAAATTTTAAAAAATTTTATCTACTAACACATAACTAATTTTTCCTTGTCTCTACCCTCAGATTCATGACACAACATTCTTCTGGTTCTCACTAAACTACTTTGGCTCTTCTTTACTTTGAAGAAGTAATCCATTTTTTAGCAGGATTCATTTTTTTTTTAATTTTTTGCCAGTCCCTTAAACTTTGGTATTTCTCAAAGTTGTGTCTTTAGCCTTCTTTCTTCTCTATATACTACTATACCTAGGAAATTTAATCCATTCATAACAACCAGATTCTCAAACCTGTTATCTCTAGTTCAGACCTTTCAACTTCAGATTCATATAACCAACTGCTGATAAGACATATCCACATGGATATCCCAGATATTAAAATCTCAAAATGGTCCCAAATGCAATCCCTCAGTTCAGTTCAGTTGCTCAGTCATGTCCGACTCTTTGCGATCCCATCAATCGCAGCATGCCAGGCCTCCCTGTCTATCACCAACTCCTGGAGTTCACTCAGACTCACATCCATCAAGTCAGTGATGCCATCTAGCCATCTCATCCTCGGTCGTCCTCTTCTCCTCCTGCCCCCAATCCCTCCCAGCATCAGAGTCTTTTCCAATGAGTCAACTCTTCGCATGAGGTGGCCAAAGTACTCAGTTTCCCTTAAAAAGTGTACTACTACAGAAAAATGTAAATTCAGAGAAGTGCACATATCAAGAGTATATAGTGCAGTGAGTTTTCCCAAATTGAACATAAATGTATAACCAGCTCCTTGATCAAGAAACAAGATACTGGTTCTCCAGAAGTCTCCTGTCATGCTTTTTTCTTCAAGTAACAACCTCCTTCTAAGAGTAACCTTTGTGTTACTTCTGATTACTTAATATAACCTAAGGCACTTGGGCAGGTGTTCTTCAATGGCAAGGTAAGGGATAACTCAAACTAATTATTCATAGAAATACAGTTTTCAGGCACTCCCTCATCTGCTCTCCATTGCCAAACCCAAACATAATTTAGACTGGTTTGTAGATGAGGACAACACTAGTGGCAGGAAAGCTGTTAATAATGACTTCCCATGAAATGCAGATCAAGGCCCATAAATACCCTTCAGTACAGTGCTTAAAAAGGCATTTTATTAGTGTTTGGTATGCTAAATAAATTCTGTATGTGAAATATATAATCTGATGTGGTATCTATATTGCTGCTTAAAGACTCAAATCCCACTCAATAAAAACTTCAATGAAATCAGGAGCAGAGAGATTTAAAACTTTATGACTATGAAGAGATTGTACTTTGCCTTTCTAGTAGAAAAAGTAAATAAGTTTCCACTCTAAGGACACTGAACTAAGCTGCTTAAATAGTATTTTTATAAATAAACATTGACTAAGTACTAAGTGCTAAAAAAAAAAAACTAAGTGCTACCAAATTGGTCTTGAACACTCACTCTTTTTGGTGGAGGTGGATAAGTTAGATATAAGTGTTTTAATACCGTATATTAAAAAGCAGAGACACTCCTTTGCCAACAAAGATCCATCTAGTCAAGGCTATGGTTTTTCCAGTAGTCACGCACGGATGTAAGAGTTGGGACTATAAAGAAAGCTGAGAGCCAAAGAATTGATGCTTTTGAACTGTGGTGTTGGAGAAGACTCTTGAGAGTCCCTTGTACTGCAAGTAGATCAAACCAGTCCATCCCAAAGGAAAATCAGTCGTGAATATTCATTGGAAGGACTGATGCTGAAGCTGAGACTCCAATACTTTGGCCACCTGATGCGAACTGACTCATTTGAAAAGACTCTGATGGCGGGAAAGATTGAAGGCAGGAGAAGGGGACGACAGAGGATGAGATGGTTGGATGGCATCACTGACTCAATGGACATGAGTCTGAGTAAACTCCAGGAGCTGGTGACGGACAGGGAGGCCTGGTGTGCTGCAGTCCATGGTGTCGCCAAGAGTCGAACATGACTGAGCGACTGACCTAAACTGATAATACCTAAGGTAAACCTTCATTACGTTATTTGAAAAATGTACTTACAAACAAAAATACCTTCAAAATTTATTTTTCTTACATTTTGTATTTTCTTCCAATATTATTGTATAGGCATGGAATAAATCTTAATTCATAAACTAATTAACTATCATTAATCCATGCAAAAGTATTTTTCAAATTCTAACTTTGCAAGAAATATTTCAAATATAATAGTTTCCTGCTAAACTTCTGAGGTCCAAATACTTACACACACGACCACTCTGTTCTAAAAAGCTACATTTCTTCTGTAGAAAAAAGGTTTATTCTAAAACTTGAAGTTATTCTTTACTGACATAATTCTGAGTTTAAAAAATATATATTTTATATAAAATATATAGCTTATATATATGTGCACACACACACATATCTTATGGTTACTTACATAGAACATTGGTTCCTAGAAATAATGAAGTCATATCAGTTTATTAAACATTCTAAAATGGTATATAAGGGATATTACAAAGAACAAACATTTGGTTAGTTTTGATCAGTAATTCCTAAACATGTGAGTCAGGTTTCATTAGAAGCTTGTTTTTTAAAAATAAAAATTCCAAACTGAGAGACAGTCTGCAAAATAAGGGACTTCCCAGGTGGCTCAAGGGTAAAGAATCTGCCTGCCAATGCAGGAGACGCAGGAGACACAGTTTCAATTCCTGGGTCAGGAAGATCCCCTGGAGGAAGAAATGGCAATCCACTCCAGTATTCTTGCCTGGAAAATGCCATGGATGAGGAGCCTGGCATGCTACAGTCCATGGGGTTGCAAAGAGATGGACACAACTTAGCAACTGAGCACTACAAATAAGTGCCTAGTATGCTTCAAAGAGGAAAATGTCAAAAATTGAAGAATCATTCTAAAATGGAGGAGTATGAGGAGATAAGACAACAAAATGAATATAAAATCCTTAGTTGGATCCTGGCCAAAAAAATGGAACTGACACAATTTGCACTCAGTTAACAGGATTGTGTTAAGTGTTTCCTTCCTGATTTTGATCAATGTGCTTGGGTAAAATACTATTAACATCTGAGGAAGCTGGGTGAAGAGCCTAAGGGAACCCTAACCTATTTTCACAAGTGTGAGATTAGTTCAAAATAAAAACTAACAAAACTCCAGATTTGTAAGTTCCAACTCCAGAATTCTGATATAGTAAGTGGGATCCCTTATCAGACTTCCTAAGAATTCCCACCAGGTTTCAGAACCACTGGCTCAAAATAATTAGTGAAGAAAATTACAGAACAAATAATCAGGATAATAAAACTATTCTATACTTACAGAATACTTAAAATTTCTAAGTGCTTTTGTCTATAATATCTCAGCTGACCCTGAGAAAAGTTCATATATAGGTGAGGTGGTCATCAGTCCCACTAAATAGAGAAACTTTAGCCCTAAAATATAAAACAAATTGCCAAAACCACACGTCTAGTAAAAGACAAAAGTCTCCTTACTCCTACTCTGCTATTTTCAACATATCTTACTGATTTTAAAATAAAATTACTATACTTTGACCAGTCACTAGATAATTTAATATTAATATACTTTAATGAATAAAGAGGATTATGAAACTATATTATATTTTAGAAAATACCACGGTTAAAATTTGTTGATTTCTGAACACCCAGAGATATCTATTGCCTGTACAATGACAAGTGATAGCCATAAATGTTATCTGAAGGAAATCAGATAATCCAAAAGTAGAATAAGATAAAATCAATTAAGTAAAATATCCAACTACCAAAGAGCATTCCATTCCTCCATGATGAATTACAGAAAGTTTACTCTGTTAATTCTAAAATAAAATGTCATTATAGGTACATTTTTCAAATAAACTGATAGTCTGCTTTTTAGAAATGTCACAAAGTAAAGCAACAAAATAATACAGACTATAATGATAATAAAGACTTTAAGCAAGTTTTATTTTTTAAAACATTACAGGGATCTGTTACCAATGTTAGCAAACTGTAGCAACAAGTATCCAGGCATGTAAAAGAACTAAATATCAAAACATAGCTTGTTTTCAGATAGCAAAGGGCAATTTCAAACTAAGTATAAATCTGAAATGTTAATTCATTTGAAACTCATACTAGAAAACCTCAGTGTTTATATACTTGACAGTTATATTTGATTTTCAGATGTAATTTATGCACTCATCTAAATCCTGCCCACGTGTTATCGGTAGAAGCTGTGTAACAAGCTACATTCTACACGGTGTCAATCTGTAATTGCCCCCTGTAGATCCCTCTCATTGCAATAATTGGACAAACAATGAATCTTACCCAATTTAGTCCATTTGTTGTAATTAATGCATCCAATTCAAACATAGAGGAAACAAGCAAAACTACTATTTTACATTATAATTTTCTTTTCTTTCTAAGCCCAGTTGCAGGCACTGGGGCTATTTTTAAAATCATCAGATATATACATGTGTATTTTTTTTTAGAAGAAACATATTTAACTTGATGACATTATTCCAGTTTAAAGTTCAACTCAAGACTCTAGCTTAAACTTACTTGGAAAAAAACAATCAAGTTTTAAAACGGTTTTTAGTTAATCTTTAAATTTATCAAAGGAGGACTGTATTCGAGGTTTTTAATAATGTGGATTATAAATTACTTCCTGTTTAGGGAATTCCCTGGAGGTTCACCAGTTAGGACTCTGCACTTCCACTGTAGGGGGCATGAGTTTGATCCCTGGCTGGGAACCAAGATCCAGTACATCATGTGGCATGGACAAAAAATAATACTAAATAAAACAAATAATCACTTCCAGTTTAAGACTGGGCATCAGTTTTTCAAAATGTTTATCTCACTGAGTTGTTTCATATAAATAGTCACTAAGGTCCAAGTATTAGCTAATCATAATCAGTATATTTGTCAGCATAGTTTAATCCTTATTCTTTAAAAAACTTACTTTTCTTTTTTAAAAAAATTTATGCTTAAAAATACTGACAAAATAGGAAAATTAAAATCAAATACTATAGTGTCTCTAAAGTACACCTTTCCCCCACATATTAACTCTATGAAATCAAGATTCACCTAATAATCAAAAGTATGCCATAGTTTTAACTGTTAATATATTTTTTCTGACACATAAAATTTAAAAAAAAGTGTGTCATAATCAATGACATTTTAGATTAAATGAAATAATCACATATTATTTGCTAGTGATAAACCTTATAATACATCTTACATAAAGATATATGTATTAAAATGGACTTGTAAATCTTAAATTCATAGTAATATATAAAGCATACATTAATTCTTTCTGCAGATGAATATTTCAGATTTTCACTGAACTTAAGTTTAGAAATAGTCAAATCAATAAAACATTTTATCTTCTTAGCATTTAAAAATTATAGAACTTACACAGTCTACTAATGGCAGGATTAACAATTAAAAATACATAATAAATTTATACCACACATATTTGAAAGTGCTTTCTTATCATATGCTGAAAAATATTTAATTAATACATCTATATTTTATACAAACACACACTAAATTCCTGCTACTCTGAATGTTTGCAATCAGGGTCTCAGTTGTTACTTCCTATGACATGTGGTGTAGCTGACTGAACAGTTGAACACCCACCCCTTGGCAGTAGAAGGGTGGAGTCTTAACCACTGGACCACCAGGGAAGGCTCTCATTTGTTATTTCACTAACACACAATATAAAAGTGATAATTCCCAATTTCTGCTGATTCCTCTTATTTTCCCCTCAGATTTTGTTCATTTTCCCGTTATATTATTATTTAAATGTGTCTCTCTCTCTAGTCACATATATGGATATACTTACATGTTTGTTTTGTTTAAAAATACAAACATACATATATATGTATATGCATAGTAGGTAATTAACGAATGTTATTTTGCTTATCCCTTCTGGGGCGCTCAGAACGACAATCTCAAAGAAGGGCACAATGTAATTTCCAAATCTAATTAAATGTTTTACTGTTTTTCTTTATAACATGACACCCTTAATTCCAACTTGCTTTGATAAATATTTCCTAATTTAGATGTTTTCTGCTTTAACTAAAGAGAAAAGCTACTTCTAGCACTTGTTAACTGCCACTCTTGTAACAGAAAGATTATAAGTAATAAAAAATAGGTTTTTTTAACCTTTAATCGTGAAGGTTTTACCTCCACTGATTTAATTTACAGGGCTACAAGAACATTTTTAAGTGTAAAAAGCATTCTACTTGTCAGTCTGATCATCTAAAGCAAAGAAGTAAATTATAATTGACAACATGGAAACACAGTTTAAATGTCAAAGCTATAAAACATAATAAACCTAAAAATGCTTCAATCAAATCTAAAAGCAAGCTATAAGAAAATTATACTAGAAGTCTTAGAATGAATTTATTTTAGAATTTACTTTATCACTACTAAACCATTAATTTTGCCCCTGTGATTTAGTGAAAGATTAGCTTGCCATTTCTAATTTTAACAAACCAAATGCAACCATTTCGCTTCATTTAAAATATAATCTTCAATTCATTCATTCTTTTCATAAAATTCATTCCTTTCCATTCATGGAGTTTCTATTATGTAGCAAAGATCACTAAAGAAATACCCACTCTTCTATTTGAAAGGTGGCTTGTTATAAGCTGACTGCCAAGATCATGAAAAATGTCAAAGCAGAAAAAGTCCTATACCTCACTCTTCACTTTACACCTGCCATTTCCATTTTAACTCGCACCATCCCTACCATATAACCATGTAATTCCTTTCAAACTCCAAGCACGTTTCAAAACAAAATTCACCTGTCCTAAATGCCACTCTAGCTAATCAGATAAACAGAGGCATACAAATAAGAAAAAAATATTAGTAAGTTAAACTACTCTCCTTATCAGTTTTAGCAACTGTTTTTGTTTTCATATTGTCTGCTTGATTTTTAAACTCATCTTATTCAGGAAGAGAGCCTTAATAGAACTTAAGCTGGCCTTGGGTTTTTCCTTAAATAGCTAAATGCTACTTATGTTTTCAGAAAATAATGGCTAACATTATTCACAGGTATTGTTCTACATGCTTTAAATGTTATTAAATCATTTCACCCTCAATATAACACTATAAGGCAAGCAGTACCATTATCCTCATTTTATGTATGAGTAAACTAAAACTTGGAGAGGTTAAGTATTTGTCCAGGGTCACACTGCTTTGTAAGTGATAAACGGGGAATGTGAATAAGTACAACTCGTTCCAAAGTCAAAGCACTTAACCTCATTATCATACTGCATGCTCAGTCTAACTCAGAATTTCTGTAAAGATTAAATGACACTATATCAAAGTCTCTGAAAAGGAAACTCTATTCCTCGTATTTAAAAAGATTAATCTATGAAAGTGACGGAAAAAATAAAAAGGTTTCATGCAAGCAGAGGCAGTATTGGTTTTCTTCAGATTAGTCTTAGTATATAATAATTCCTAGATTATATGATATCACATATGTGCATTAAATGAACAACTCTGACTATAATCACAACTTATTGTTTACAAATTTAGTTATTTTTGAAATTAATGTTTCATTAATGAGCATTCATTAATGCTCATGGTTAAGTTGCAGCACACACTCCCTTTAATTTTGTCTGATATAAATCACCTGATACTAGCAAAAGTTCGATTCTTTTAAAACGAAGAAAAACCTTTACAAGAAAATATTTAATACATCATGAATACTATTAAAATGATGCAAATAAATTTAACTATTTAAAGGATGGTTTGTTCTTCACAAAAATTTAAAAGCTAAGCAAATTCAAAATAATACAATACAGTGGGCTAACTGGAAAGCAGAGTAATGAAATATTTCAAGTGACCAATACAGAACTCCAGGTTGTATATGAATTTCATTTCCATCCATGCTTTTTCTTCCAACATGAAAGTAATCTTTGGTTGTCTAATAAAGATGATCAGAACACTGCTGCACTCCCAAGAGCTTAATAATATATGAGCAAGCTTCAGTTCTACTTGCCTGCAACTTATAAAGTCCTGTATCAAAAAGTCAGCCACTTTCAGTAAGTGATTTTTCTATCACTTACTCAATACCTGACCATGGAAATATCTTTCCAATACAATTCTGACCTCTTCTCACGAATGCTATCTCTAAAAAACAAGTACTAAATTGATTATGGTGTACAATATTAAAATAATTTATTGTTACTAATCTATTTCTAACAAAAATATAAATATCACAGACTAATATATTACTATTCCATACCGTATTAATCTACACTTTAAAAAAATCCACATTTCTCTATTATAATTCATTATTTCTAATTTCCCTTTATATATTGTTTTTTTACTTGAACCAGGTTCACCTCTGTTATCTTTTCCTTCCCTCTAGTTATCCTCCCATCCCCCCATTTAAACTTACTGTAACTCTTGAAGGTTCTCTAAGGTTTCCTCTTATGATTATTTTAAATATCCTTTCAAATAGTACTACTACTTTGTCCATATCCCTGTACAAGTTAAAACTGGAAAATTTTAATCACAGTTAACTTTTAATACATTAAAGGATTATATAAGGGGTTTCCTAAATTAAAACTAGATAAAATATTGAAATAAGATGCTTTCATACCAAAATCTTTAAACATAAAAGGAACAAAAATCTAAACTTCAAATTTCATGTTAGCTATCTGCAAATAAAATATAAAATCAGTAATATTAATTATTTCTCTATTATAATAAGAGAGCCCATATTATTTAAAGATTTGGACTGAAAGACTCCATGACTTAATGATATAACTTAGTTTGATGGTTGCATTTAAAATGCTATGAATAAACTGTTATAAAATTTAGTTCTGAATATCTATATAATATATAAATAATTTCTTAAGCAAATGAAGATTTTAATAATAATGAAATTTCTCCTTTATTGTGTACTCTTTTATGTGGACAAAAGAAAATTAAATACTTTATTAAAATTTCATATAAAGCTTTCAAAAATAACCAAATATTCCCAGAAAAACAAGTCTAAATTCTGTTGGCCTTAAGATTAGTTTTACCCTTGCATACATAAAATAAACATACACATAAAACAAATAATATTTATTACATTTTGATTTTTGTAGTCAAATAAAAACAACTAGGATTAATGTACCCTCCAAAAGCAATTCTTTATCCTTATAATTCTCTTGGAGCATTAATCCTCACCTGGCCTCTTTATTACATAAAGTAAATCAGAAAGACTATAAGGAAGTAAGTCTATAAGAATTGAGAGCTGCTTATTGTTGATTTAAATGGTCTTAGTTTCCTTGCCATTCCATTTATTTCAAAGTTGTGGGTTTATGAGAAAATATTATATTTCATGTTTCCAAACTATAAAGTACCCAGTGAAGTACAACTAAGAGAGAAATAAATCTATCATTATAAATAATTTCAAGGCGCTTTTAAATTTTAAATAAAGTAAATTTGGAACTGGCACAGCAATGTGGATTTTTTTTTTCCTTTTCCTGTTTTATATATAAAATATTTTCCTATTCTAAATTCTTTTTACTAACAAAAAGGTATGTTCACATATCAGTAAATTTAGTAAAATTCTCGAATATTATTAATACCTAATTCATTCAAAAAGGCAATGAGGTACACAACTTAAAACTCCAAAGTGAGAGTAAACACATCAGATGCAAATCAAAAGTAAAAGATTAGACAGACTGTGCTTTTACAAAAACTTCAAAGGAAGAAGATTTAATTCTTAACCAACTCACCCAATTTTTGTCTTCTCTTTTAACTTAGAACAAGTTTTTGTTTTTTTGCTCTCTTTGTCCTTTGGCTTGGATTTCATCCTTCTTCCTTTCTTTTCCTCTTTTCCTTCAACTGAAGCACTAGGAAAGTTTTCAGGGCTCATTACTCGTGGAATATTGCGTTCCCCTCGCTCCTTTGCTTTTGCTATGGCCTCTGATATTATACGATTAGCCTTTTCTTGCTTGCTTTCTGATTCCACCTTTTTTCTCTGCTTCTTCTCGGACATCATCCTCACCTGGGTATTCTGCAACTTAGTGTATGTCCCAGAACCATCACTCTTCTTGGAAGATGGAGGCTAGAGAAATCAAAATAATTTTTACACAATATATAAAAGTACATTTAAACAATTAACACACACAACCAAAACGTTAGAATTAAGCTTAAAGAAGTAAAATACATAAGCAAATATGTGTGTTACAGTTTAAAATTAAAACCCTTTGCTTATTTAGATATTAGTCTAGGTATAAAATAAAAAGCCAAACTACCGCTTTTAAAAATGAAGATTAAAGAAAGGGTAATATAGATTCACTGATATTTTCATAGCATTCTTAATTAGCTGATTCAAATTTTGTCCTATAAATACAGCTAATCCAAATTAAGTCATATAAATATTCTGGGCATTTGAAATAAGTATCTTCTTTCCTCTTCATTCCAGAACTCTGAAAATTATTAACAAATTTAAAATACCAATTTTCATTTAGAATGACTACTCCGCATAGTTTACTATGATTTTTAGAAAAACAAAGCCTCTCTGCTTTACAAGAAACGGGAACTAGAACCTGAAACCATTTAAACCATTTTAATGTGCAGTCTATGCAGCAACATAGCTAGTTAGTAAACAGACAAAACCATACTAAAAATTAGAGAAAGTTTTAGTTCTTCTGTGAAAGAGTTAAATGAGGATTTTTTTCTCTTTCTATATCATAATATTTTGCTCAAGCAATTCTGGAAAAAAACAAATTTATAGTTTTACGTTAAAATTATTAATATTTTAGCAATATCACAGGAAGCAAATCAACAGCATTTTAAAAAGAATATCCTCTTCAAACACGCATTCATCCACATATTCTTAGATCACAGTTTTGTTACATTCTTACCCGTAAACATGCCTCTGACTACAGCAAGGGAAAAAACCACCAGGAATTTCCAAACACATTTTCATGCTGATTCCAGTGTGCTTCACTGGATATCTTTTCTATACCTGCCTCATCAAAGGTTTCATAGCAGTGCTACAGCACTGAGAAAGGAAGGAGGGCTTAGAATCGCTCACTAAAATGCCACCTTAAGGCCTACAGGCTATAACAAATAACCAAGACGCGAGAAAACAGCAACAAGCTCAAGATGGCGATGCAGTACGACTCCCGCAGCAGCAGCCAGTAATAAGGAAGGTTATTCAATCCCATTAGCCTTTTAGCCCAAAGAACCCCTCCTCCTCCCACTCATTCAGGCTTTCACTTACCCTTCCTCTTGGCCTCTTCACTGAAGACATTTTTGGCGTCAGACAAAGGCTTGCCCTCTGCTTTTTCACCACCCCAGGCAGTGCTCAAGAAAAAAGCATTGAAAGAAGATTCCTAAATGGCCTATTTAGCAAGCTGCAACCAAGAGATGCACAACCCTCCACAAATACACATTGTGATTTATCAACACATTTCTGCCTTGGCAAGTTTATATCCACTGTTCATCCTAATTAGATATGAAAAAGGCGTAAACCCCTCCTAAAAAGCTGAGTTTCCTCAATAGCTGTAAGCAGATAGCCAGATTCCAACAAAGCACAGAAAGAAATGAATGCACAAAGCATCAAAATGCATCAGCATGAATATTAGAGATGTCGTTAAAAATACTGACTCCTTCTGCGGAAGTAGGCCAGCAGATGGTGCTACCAGTTATTATTCCATTAGACTCTGCAATTTAACCCCCAATGGACTGTTCTTCCCTCTATGTAACATATTTAACTCTCACTCTACCATTTCCTGTAGTAAAGTTTTTAAAAAATACACATAAAAACTTGATTTCAAAAAATTATTTGAAAACGAAAACAGTAGTGAAGTGGCTTTATGTAGCTATCATCATTAAAAAACAAAGTCCAATGCAATTTTTACCAGAGAAGAATACTTTTCTCCGTGATACTCTAAAATATTTAAAGCATAAACACAGCTGAAGAGGAGTGAAGAGTTAAAGAGGAGGTCATGCAAATGAACACATAACAAGTCACTTCTCTTTAAGAAATTAGATAAGGTCTCTCATTATTCTCCTAACAAAAAGCTAACAATGTTATTTTTAAAACAGAGAACTGAAGCTATTTTCATTTAAATTCTAAAAAGAAGCTTAAGATTTTGAAATGAACACATAAGATCTGTCTATAAAGAATAACTAATCCTACTTGAAATTTTCTCTTACTTAAACCTGAATTCACACATTAATTTATTTTCCTAACCTCAAAAAACTCCTAAAACATTCCTGACCTTTACTCTCCACATTCTGTTTCAACTAAATTGTTGAGTTTTTCATATAACAATTTGAGTTTTGGTCCATTGCTAAAAATAAATAAGTAGCAAGTCCTCCTGAATTTGATAATTAATACCATTTTTCTCCTATAAAATATTGAGACTATTTTAGTAGAATGAAATACCTAAAACAAAATTTTCACTGTTTCAAAATTCACATTTACCTCTTTCATTAATGCCATTTTTTCAACTGGTCTTGGCAGATCATCTGACATCTGCATCAAATAACCTGTTTTTAGTTTTTGTTTTTTTCTTTTAGGCATCAAAGCTCCCAAAATGGAGCTACATTATATGAATAGTATCCTAGAAAGACTAAAGAGCAGGAAAGGATATTAAAGGCATAGGATCATTAATGGCAAGAAAAGGATCTTAGTAACCTGAGAGGTCATCTATGTAAAAATCATAATAACCAATAATAATGGCTAACACCAAATGCTTATTAGGTGACAGGCACTATTCTAAGCATTTTACATGTAATAATTCAATCCTGAATAATAAGAGTAAATAGTGATAATGGAGAGGAGTAGCAAATGGGAGAGATTCTTACAGTAGTGTTTCAAACTGAGAGACTTAGGGGCACAAATAATTTTTTAAAATAATAATAATGATGACAAGAGCTAACACATTTCATCCTTACTATGTTCTAGGCACTATGCCTAATATGACATACACATGAACAATGCAGATTTAAACTGCCTGGGTCCACTTATATACAGACTTTTTCCAATAAATACTACAGTGCTACATAATCCACCACTGGTTTCACCCAAGGATGTGGAACCACAGATATGGAGGAATCATGAACTGCAAATATGGAGGAATCACATAAAGGGAAAACTGACTATAAACTATAATTGGATCTTTCAGTGAGTCTCTTAACCCTACATTGTTCCAGGATCCACAGTACAGTAACTCAGTTAATCTTAAAAACAACCCTACGAAGAAAACCAAAATTCAAAGAGATGCACGCACTCCAAAGTTCACTGCAACACTACTTACAACAGCCAGGACACAGAAGAAACCTACATGTACATCAACAAAGAAATGGATAAAGAAGATGTGCTACAAATATGCAATGGAGTACTAGCCATAAAAAAGAACAAAATAATGCCATCCGCAGCAACATGGATGCACCAAGAGACTGTGATACTCAGTGAAGAAAGTCAGACACAGAAAGATAAATATCATATGAGATTGCTTACTGTGGTCTTAAAAAAGGGTACAAATGAACTTATTTTCAAAACAGAAGTAGAGTACATGTGGAAACAAATGTATGGTTACCAGCGGATAGGAGGGAGGAATAAATGGGAGACTGAAATTGACATACACACTCCACTGCGGCTGCTTGGTCACTAAGTAGTGTCTGACTGTTTGCAACCCCATGGATTGTAGCCCACCAGGCTCAGGCAAGAATACTACAGTGGGTTGCCATTTTCTTTTCCAGGGGAGCTTCCTGACCCAGGCATCAAACCCGCATCTCCTGCTTGGTAGGCACATTGTTTACCACTGAACCACCTGGGAAGCCTCATATACACACTACTACATATGAAAGAGGTAAACTAATAAGAACCTGCTGTATGGTACAGGGAACTTGACTCAATTCTCAAGAATCTTTAAAAAAAACTGGATATATATATAAATATACATATAACATTTGCTGTACACCTGAAACTAATGCAACACTGTAAACTAATATACTCCAATAAACATGAAAAAAAAAAAAAACTGTGAGATATGTACTACTATATCCTTATTTTATAGCTAAGGATACTAAGGCAGAGAGGCTTCCTAGCTGGCGCTAGTGGTAAAGAACTTGCTTGCCAATTCAGGAGACATAAGAGACACAAGTTGGATTCCTGGATTGGGAAGATCCCCTGGAGGAGGGTATGGCAACCCACTCCAGTATTCTTGCCTGGAGAATCTCATGGACAGAGGTGCCTGGCAGGCTACCATCCATAAGGTTGCAGAGAGTCAGACATGACTAAAGTGACCAAGCAAGCATGCACTAAGGCATAGAGAAATAACTTGCCTGAAACCACACGGTTACTGAAAGACAGAGCAGGGATGAGGAGGCAGAAAGCCTTATACTGGAAACCATGCTCTTAACCACTGTATAATACAAGTAAGTTTTGTATTTATATTGTAAGTTACATGGATTGGTTCAAATACCAATATATTACAGAGACAGGTTCAAATACCCTAAGTTATAGAGACTAACTTGAATACAAAAGAAAGTAAATGACTTTCTCAGAATTGCAGAGATAATACTAATTANGAAACCATGCTCTTAACCACTGTATAATACAAGTAAGTTTTGTATTTATATTGTAAGTTACATGGATTGGTTCAAATACCAATATATTACAGAGACAGGTTCAAATACCCTAAGTTATAGAGACTAACTTGAATACAAAAGAAAGTAAATGACTTTCTCAAAATTGCAGAGATAATACTAATTAAGCAAGAAACAAGTTCAGTTTTTTCCAGTCCTCTTTCCAAGATGCAGAAATAAACTATACATGGGTGGGTATGGCTGACAAGCAGAAGAGTCAATACTTTCTAGACCAAGTACTAGTACAGAAGATAAAAGAAACAGGAAATCTAGTTGAGAAAGGGTGCATATGGGTACATGATTTAATTCTTTTCACACTGAGCTTGAAATGGAAAGTCTGAGTAATTGGAAATTTGGGACCAGATCCTCATAAAAAAGTAAAGGTTGGAATATAAGATATAGATTTTTTTTGCCATTTTCTTTCAATATCTTAACTCACTGACACTATTCACAGAACCGAGGGTGATTTCCAAAATATCTCACTTCTTGTACAAAGCTTCTCAATAGATTCTACTACTTGATTCAAAATCCCATTTAATGATGAATCTTAACAGTAGACAATCAAATACTTATAATCAAACATTCCTTCTACTATTCAGCTCAGTCGCTCGGTCATGTCTGACTCTTTGCCACCCTATGAACCGCAGCACACCAGGCCTCCCTGTCCATCACCAACTCCCGGAGTTTACCCAAACTCATGTCCATNCTGGAAGTTCACGGTTCACGTATTGCTGAATCCTGGCTTGGAGAATTACTTTACTAGTGGTTTTAAAACTATATATTTATAAATATTTTTAAAACTATAATTTAAAACTATATATTTATAAATATTTTTAAAACTATACTTTAAAACTATATTCTCACGGAACATCAACACTGAAGTGTTAAGTAACTAATCATTTTTAATGTACGCAATTTCCCAATTTACGCAAATATACCAAAGGGTAGTTAATAGTAACTTTTCTCAATGTTACAATTTTTCTTTTTTGCTCACATAAGCATTCAACAAATTCTGTCCAATCTGCTTAATTGTGCTGTTATCTTTCTTTCAGTTCCAACAGCTCCTGCTGTACTAATTTCCCACCCATTATGGTTATAGGTATATAAGAAAATAATATCTGTAGAATATTTATTATCAATAATATCNAATTTACGCAAATATACCAAAGGGTAGTTAATAGTAACTTTTCTCAATGTTACAATTTTTCTTTTTTGCTCACATAAGCATTCAACAAATTCTGTCCGATCTGCTTAATTGTGCTGTTATCTTTCTTTCAGTTCCAACAGCTCCTGCTGTACTAATTTCCCACCCATTATGGTTATAGGTATATAAGAAAATAATATCTGTAGAATATTTATTATCAATAATATCTATTAATACTTATTGTGTGTTAATTGCTCAGTCGTGTCCAACTCTTTGTGACCCCATGGACCCCTTGGATTCTCCAAGCAAGAATACTGGAGTGGATAGCCATTCTCTTCTCCAGGTGATTTTCCCAACCCAGGAATCGAACTCTGGTCTCCTGCATTGCAGGCAGACTCTTTACCATCTGAGCCACCAGGAAGCTCAACTTTTTATTATTAAATAGGAAATATATCAAGTCTTTGGGGGTGACAGAACATCAGGTTTGCAGTGCACTCTCCAATTCTTTACAAAGTAATAGAATTTTTTTGTATTTCATTTGTGATTTCTCTGTAGGTTTGTCACAGTTTCAAAACACAACTCACAAAAAATAAAGGCAAAGGTCTTACTCCCCAAGGATTGGGTATGCTAAATGAAAAAAAAAATACAAAAAACACAAATATTTATAAGAACAACAAGTCATAGCAAATCATAAAGATTTGATACATGTGACATATCAATTATTTTGATAGCAACTGGAAGAATATACGTAAGACCCTGGATGTCATATTTCAATGTTGGAGAAACTCAAGGATTTATGATATAAGTGTTTTTCAAACCACAGAGTATGACCTAATAACAAGTCACGATATAAATTTAGTGGGTCCAGACTAGTACTAAAAAAATGAATAGAATGAAAAAGAGTGGTACCCAGCCTTTATGAATGCTGCTGCTGCTGCTGTTGCTAAGTCGCTTCAGTCGTGTCTGACTCTGTGCGACCCCATACACGGCAGCCCACCAGGCTCCCCCGTCCCTGGGATTCTCCAGGCAAGAACACTGAAGTGGGTTGCCATTTTCTTCTCCAATGCATGAAAGTGAAAAGTGAAAGGGAAGTCGCTCAGTTGTGCCCGACTCTTAGCGACCCCATGGACTGCAGCCCACCAGGCTCCTCCATCCACGGGATTTTCCAGGCAAGAGTACTGGAGTGGGGTGCCATTGCCTTCTCCTTATGAATGCTACCCCTTAAAAATTAGAAAGTTTGAATACCACAGTTACCCCTCTTTTCGTTCATGAAAGAAGCAAAGAGATTTGGGTAGAGAATTAGAGATGCTAAAATCTGAGTGGGAACTCAATTCTTTCTCCTCTTGGTGGAATGATTTTCCCACATACTGGCCCATTCTCAATTCATCCATTTCAAATATTTTAGTTGCAGACAAACAGTTAAAAACTTGAATCACCAGTGTGTAGACATGAATGGAAATCAAAAATCTTCAAAAGAAGGGGAGAATGGTCACATGACTACCATACATCTACTATTGAGCACAGGTTCCTTTCTTAGGGAAAAATATAAAAAAATTAAAGTTATATTTCACACATTTTTACAATAATACAAAGGAATAAAGTATCTCAAGTAACAAAACTGATATAATTCTTTGGTAATAATAAAACACAAAATGAGGAATTTTCAACAACATATTTAAACTGTATTATAGCTAAAAACCTTCTAACTTTTCTCAGAAGAGAGGACTCTCAGGTTTCAGACTTTGCAGATGAGGTGAAAAGAGCTTCCAATGGAAGAGCATATACAACAGAACAGCGATAATGAAACTTGAGCAAGACTGAGTTCTGCTGCCAAGAGACAATACAGAATAAAAGGAGAGAGCTAGTAGTGCAGCCCAAACATCAAGTTTTGAATAGCTGGGGATGAAGAGGAGTCAGAAGAAGAAAAACAAAAAGAAAGCTACAAAAATGGTAAGGTGAGTGTCAAGAGTGTTGAAATGGAAGTCAAAAGGGAAGAGTTAAAAGCTCTGCCATCAAAAGGAAAGCAAAGGGACTTCCCTGGTGCTCCAGTGGTTAAGACTCAGCTTCTACTGCAGGGGGTGTAGGTGCGATCCCTGGTTGGGGAACTAAGATCCTTTATATGTCTCAGCACAGACAAACAAAAAAAATTTTTTTAATAAATAAATGTAAAGTAAATTATATGAGAGCAATTTGATATTATAAACCTAATTTAGAAGGCATTTTAGTTTTGTTAAACTGTTTATAATAAGCCAGGATGCTAGTTTTTAATATTTTTATTTTAGGATGAATTATATAATTATTTCCTTAAGTATTCATATTAAACTCTAAAAACAATAAATTTAGTTAATTGTAATAATATTTATCAAACATTAGTGGTAACTTCTTCTGTACTCATTACATAACATTATTTCCACAAGGTACCAATAAAGACTTACTGTTAATAAGAAAAAAAAAGCAGGAAAAACTGATCCAAATTATTACGTCAAAGTCTTGTGAGTTTTACCCATAGATTTGTTTTCAGAGTTTTTGATAGATGTGAGGCAATTATTTTATTTTATTTTATTTACATCTGTGAACTCCCAAGTTCACAAATTAAAAGGCTTATTCTTGTGACTTGTGCTAGTATCCAGGTTTCCACTTTTACCTAATGATGACATTCTCTTTTTTTTTGTCATAAGTCCTGAATTTTACATTGATAAGGTAATACTATTGTATTTCATTATTTTAATCATCCACATAGTAGTTCAAACGGATAGTAGATATTCATGAAAAGTTTATTTTTTTAATAAAAATTTATTATTATGTGACAGGAAATACAGAGAGAGAAAACATGTCAGAGCATACCATGGTAATGTATTCAGCAAAATCCAGAATGTGGGAAACTTTAAAGACAGATGGCTCAGTTTCTTTACAAAGAAATTATAAGAAACAAAGTGTAACCACAGATCAAGAGACTTAAGAGTAAATGTAATGCCAAAATTGAAAAAGAGAAAAGAAAAGAGACACTCAAAATTCATATCAACTGAATGCAATGTGTGGCCCTTGTCTTGATACAGACCTGAGAAAGTGTGTAATACTATATTTGTTAATACTGCTGCTGTTAAGTCACTTCAGTCGTGTCCAACTCTGTGTGACCCCATAGACGGCAGGCCACCAGGCTCCCCCGTCCCTGGGATTCTCCAGGCAAGAACACTGGAGTGGCTTGCCATTTCCTTCTCCAATGTAGGAAAGTGAAAAGTGAAAGTGAAGTTGCTCACTCGTGTCCCTATAACTTTGATTGGATATTTGATTATGAAGGAATAATAAATAGTTATTAAGTATGAAACTAATTTTAAAGTTGTGTTTTAAAGCAAAAACCTTTGTCTTCTAAGTATATAAACCGAAATATTTACAGATAACACAATATCATTGAGGTGTGTTTCAAGATAGTTGCTGGAGGGGGTGGGTATGATAGCCCTAGGGTCATCTAGATGAAAAACTGCCTATAAACTGATGGCTGTTGTAGCTGAGTGACAGATACTCTAATTTTGTGTACACATGAAATGTTATATATAATAAAGAAATTTAAACAGCTATATTCTGGGAATAACAAGTAGTTTGGCATGACAAGAAAACAATGCATGTGGAAAAGTGATAAGGAATTAAGACAGAAAGGTAATGGGTTAGATTATCAAGTGTTGTAAGTTATGCTAAAATATCTGGAGTTTATGCTAAACTGAAATAGGGAATCAGTAATTGATTACATACAGAGAAGTAATAGGACCAGATTTTTACATTTAGGGTTGCTAAGTGGTTTCAATAAAAATATCAAATATTTCATGAAAACATTTTTGTTTACAAAAAGGTTATACATGATATAAAAACAAATAATATTTAACCTATTTTACATTAGTCTGTGTTGCTTTTTCAATGCCGTATTATTCAAAACTTAGTCTTTTTGTTTCCAAACAAAATTATATCTTAAACACATTAAACCACAAAATTTCATGAAGTTCCTTACTGACAACATTAAATACACTGAATTCATCAGTCCATAAATTACTAAAGACACTAAAAGCTGTTCTCAGCATAATGTTGTGATTAAAGCAAAGCGCTTTGGACTCAGCCAGCCCTGGGTCCCAGTTTCATCATCTGTAAAATGGAAATAATAATAGTGTCTATCTTCTAGGGCTATTGTAATGCTAGTAAAATACTTAGTGTGGCATCTGGCACACAAATACTCAGAAAGGTCAGATACTATTGTTACTGCTGTAATGTGATATTGTGCCCACCTCACTGCATCACTGTATCAGGCTTCACTGTGATGACAGTATGTCTTATAACTAGTACTGTCCCTTGGTTTGATCCCTTTGGTTAAAGCAATCCCTTGGTTAAAGTAATGTTTGCCATGACTATCACAAATTTCTCCTTTTATAATTATTAAGCATCTTATCAGGCTATGCAAATACCTTGCCTCTCATAAATATTTGCCTAGTTATTTTAGCTAACACTGATGACTCCTGCCTTTAACAATTATGATTACTGTGGTTATTTGTCTAATGGAAAATATTTATTTCCATCACTCCTTCCACATTTTCAACTGGAATTCTACTACAAATGAGCGTTGCCTCTTCTCTTTATCTATTCATTCACTCATTCACTTATTCAATTATTTATACTTGCACAGACTCATGGACTGGTATAGACTTATTTTATTCTATGGGTTATAATCTGATAACATGATTATTTGTCATTCAAATTTTTCCAGCTTTGACCATTTAGAGCTCCTTCAAGTTGGTTCCTAAGCTCTGTTTACCAGCACCATATTTTGAACACTTCTTTACTTTCTGGCACTGTAAGATATTCCAGGTTACTGGTAAGAATAGTTTAACCGAGTGGTTGAGGTGGAAGCCATATTACAGTAGATTAAGAAGTAAATTCTTAAATAAATCAAGGGAAAATGGCAGGCTACAGTGGAATTGCAAACTTGGGATGTTTACTGCATAAGAGAGAGAAAAACAAATTAGAGAATAAGTTTTAGCACAAGTACAAAATTTAAAGCTCTTTCCATAAAACAACTCAAAATTATCATACCACTCATAAAAAAAATTAAAATATTAGGGCTTCCCTGGTGGCTCAGTGGTTAAGAATCTGCCTGCCAGTGCAGGAGTTACGGTTTTGATCCTTGTTCTTGGGGAAGATCCCACATGCCTTGAAGGAACTAAGCCCACTAAGCCCATGTGCCGCAACTACTAAAGCCAGAGGTCCACAACAAGAGAAGCACCACAATGAGAAGCCCATGCACTACAACTAGACAGTAAACCCCTGCTTGCCGCAACTAGGGAAAGCCCATGGAGCAACAAAGACCCAGCACAGCCAATAATAAAAATAAAGAAAATTATAAAAAAGAAGAAAATGAAAAAGAAACTCAAAAAATTTAAAATATTATATATAAATATCACTTGGGTAAATAATACAAACTCCCCACAGCATCTCTTCTAAAATGCTTCCTGTTCAGTTGTTCAGTCATATCTGACTCTTTGCAACCCCACAGACTGCAGCACATCAGGCTTCCCTACCCTTCACCACGTCCCGGAGCTTGCTCAAACTCATGTCCATTGAGTCTGAGATGCCATCCAACAATCTTGTCCTCTGTCATCCTCTTCTCCTGCCTTCAATCTTTCCCAGCATCAGAGTCTTTTCTAATGAGTCAGCTCTTCGCATCAGGTGGCCAAAGTATTGCAGCTTCAGCTTCAGTATCAGTCTTTACAATGAAGGTTCAGGACTGATTTCCTTTGGGACTAACTGGTTTGATCTCCTTGCAGTTCTAGGGACTCTCAAGAGTCTTCTCCAACACCACAGTTCAAAAGCATCAGTTCTTCAGCGCTCTGCTTTCTTTATGGTCCACCTCTCACATCCATACATGGCCACTGGAAACACTATAGCTTTGACTAGACAGACCTTTCTTGGCAAAGTAATGTCTCTGCTTTTTAATATGCTGTCTAGGTTGGTCATAGCTTTTCTTCCAAGAAGCAAAAGTCTTTTAATTTCATAGCTGCAGTCACCATCTGCAATTATTTTGGAGCCCAGGAAAATAGTCTGTCACTGTTTCCACTGTTTCCCCATCTATTTACCATAAGATTTCTTGAATATGTTAATTCAAAAATAATTTTCCTTCCCAAAAGTTTTCACTATTTCTTATTTGACTTCACAATATTCCTATTAATAAAATTATTAAAATTAATCAAATATTAATTATTCCTAACTGCAGATGAAAGAGTTCAGGCACAGACAAGACAAATATCTATCACACTGAAATAATAGCAAAGTTCAACTCTTCCGCTAAGTTACTGTCATTGATGACTACTGATCCAAAGTCCATAAAGCATTACATTTAAGACAATGAATGAGGAATCAGTAGCCTTTCCAAAGCAGTAAATCCATTTGCTAGTTTCTATTTCTTCTAGATAAAAAGAGAGACTGAAGTGTGGTAGAGGCAGTCTGACAAAACCCATGGGTGAAATACACTCATACAGCCTTGAGAAAACCTGATACAGTAGAAGGGAAACAGTGTAAGCAAATTAACCACCACACAATTGCATAATTTGGTGGACAACACTAATCATCACATTCTAAATTCTTTGGACAATATTTTCAAAGGTATTAATAAAATAAATACAAAGGAAAGAAAACAACCCTCAAATCCTTAAAGAGGAGACTGAGAACTGGTTATGTTCAAAGACACTGGTTTTTTGTAAACAATGCATTATGAAAAATCAATTTTACTTTCAGAATTCTGAGATATTTAAAAAACTACTTGAACACTCAAGTAATTACTAACATAAATAAAAATGATGGTAAGGGGAGGCTAATTTAAATACATTTGCAATAAGGAAAAATTTTTAAATAAGGTATTTGAATTTGATTTACAGCTTTAGGCAAGAGAAAATCAAATATTGAAGAGTAGCTATATATAAAAAGTCAAAAGCATTTTAGAAATCACAAAATATACTTAATTTCATCATATTAAAATTTCATCTTGCAGAATGCAAAGGAAGTCATGAGAGAAACTGCATTTCTGGATTAACTCTAACCATAAGAGAAGTTATTTGTGGAAGTAGAAGTGATAGGAATTATACGAAAAAACTAAACATGACCTTTTCCACAACATGCTTAGGCATACTAGCTGTGTGTCATAAATGTAGGCCTTTTGATGTTAAAGGAAAAAAAGTATCATCATATGGCCTGAAGCTTACAAAAGCACAAAAGCACAAGACAGATCAATAAAGTCAGGAAATATAGTTCAGCAAGTCAGGACTCAAAAATCAAATTCTAACAATTCAATAAGAAATGATTCTAACATGGACAGATGTAGTGTATCTAAAAATACTGGTTGCAAACTTACCAGATTTCAAAACGCAGAGTACAAAGGACAGAATTAAGAAGAATATGAGAGGCACTGACCTGTAGGAATAGTGCTGGGAAGTTCACAATGACTTAAGGTTTTATAAATGATAAAGGGGAATTGAAAACGCTCCATTGACTGCTTTAAACAAGAAGGTTAGGATCTTGAGGACACACTGTGGGAGGGCGGGATGGCTAGGAAAGGAAAATCAGCGAGGGAAGAGGGGACAGATGCCAGGGAACATAATTCTCAAGTATTAACTACACTCACGTCCATACCAAGTTTCAAAGAGAATAACATTTAGATTCATGAAGGGTTTAACTCCAATGCTAGGTCTGAACCTGGCAGAAATCATGCTACATTTCTTTTAAGAATCGGAAGAAGCAAACCTATGCATGTTGACTGAGATTTTCCAAAATCTGTCTAACAGATTCTACCTCCTCGGTTTGCACATAGCCCCTCCAAATGAGTGAATATTTTCAGCTTAAATCTGTGATCTGGTCAATCTTCTGGGTTCCTCTAGCCTTTCAATTCAGCTTAAGATCTCTTCAGCAAACCTACCATCAGTTCTTAATTAGCCTCCCTCTTAGATCATACTCAAAAATGCTGATGGAAAAAAATCTTAAAAGGCCAAATCTATAAATGGGTATTCTTGTGAGCACACGTGTACATGCACACATGCACACACAAACACTACTACCTACTTAAAAAAAAAAGGCAGAGAGAGAAAAAGTATGTGCAACAGTTCATGTGAAAAATACCAGGAAATTTTAGCTCACTGTAAACTAAATTATATGGTATAATGAGCTTGCCAAAAAAGTTAATGCAATTTTAGACTGCACAAACAGGAAAGAAGTATAATGAACAAGGGAGGTGATAATTATAGTATACTCTAGTCTCACCAAAAGAAACGTATTCTGTTTGGGGTTTAAGAGGAACACAGAGTGGATCACTCATTTAAGACATATTATTTGAGTACATACTACTACCTGACATGCTGTTTAAATGCCGGGAATAAAACAGTAAGCAAAATAAAGCCCCTGATCTAATGGAGCTAACATTTTAGAGAAGGAGATAAGCAAACAGGGGAGAAAAAAATCAGGTAAGGGTAATGGCTATGCTAAGAATGAAAACAAGATGATGGGATTAAAAGTGATGGGGTGACTATTTTAAAATGGACTCAAGGAAAGTCTAACTGAGGAGACCACTTATACTGAAATCTGAACGAAAAGAAAGAACTAGCAATGCAAAGATCTGAGGAAAGATGAATCAAATTATTCTAAGCAGCTTTGAAAAATTAGCAACAAAGCATAAAACCCAACATCCTGATTTTTATATTTTAAAAATCCAAATTTCCCTATTGGATAACATTTTGCACCAACTATACTATCCTTTTCAGTCTGTACTTCTGGAGACCACTCCATGCTAGAGAACCTCAATTCCTCTTCAGATCTTATCTGTTCAGGTCCTACAGTTTTAAGCTGGTTCCTTTTAATAATTAGCCATCATTACTCTCAATGGTCTGATTTTACTATGAACTAAAATCTCATTACAAGCCATCAGTTCAGGGGATAGCCATTAACATTCTTTATAAATGTAGTGGACTAGTGTTTTCAGAAACACTGGTTACAGCTTAACACACACACACACACCTACACACATACATTCATAAACATTAAAAAAAACCACCTATGCTGAGTCACAGTAAAAAATTTTGAAATGCAGAGTTCTAAGAGGTTAATGAACGTTTCAATTTTATTTCATAGGGGTTCAACGCAGATTCTTCATTTAGGGTTGGAGGGCTTTGAGTCACCTCGTATTAGTCTACCTGGAGGATGGGATCAACCATATTGGGCAATTAGTTAATCAATCAAAGAGAGAAGCAGTTATAGCTATTTAATGGATATAATGAAAATAAAAACTCTGCCCCTGAAGCTCAGGTGAGCACCGCCGATTACCAATGTCCAATGCACACTTCCGCACACCAAAGGTGGGGCCGCCAAAGCGAGCGCTCCGTTGGAAGCCCTCCAAAGCTGCCTGTGCATCCCTTCTTCTGACGAGTTCTAACCCACGACCACAGTCCACGTGGTCACAAAGAGTCAGACAGGACCGACACGCACATACACACACACAACTTTTAACCTCCCCTGTAATAAACTGTGACCATAAGCATAATATTTCTTCAGCAAGTTCTGCTAGCCTATTATTTAAACTAAGGGTGGTTCTGGGAACCTCCAGAATGTGTAGATGGTGTCAGAAGTAAAGGCAGGGGCTTCTTTGGTGGCTCAGTGGTAAAGAATCCACCTGCCACTGCAGGAGACTCGGGTTTGATCCCTGATCTGGGAATATCCCACGTGCTGCAGAGCAACTAAGCCCATGCACCACAACTATCGAGGCTGTACTCTAGAGCCCAGGAGCAGGAAATACTGAGCTCACACGCCCCGAAGACTGAAGTGCGAGCATCCCAGAGCCCATACGCTTCATCAAGCCACCACATTGAGGAAGCCCGTGCACCACAGCTACAGAGGAGGCCCTGCTCTCCACAGCCAGAGAAAGGCGGTAATGACCGCACGACAGAACAACCCAGCAAAAACAAAACTTAAAAAGAAATAAAACTATTTTCTTTAAATTAGAAGAAAAAATGAAGGCAGTCTCGGGACTATGTTAGCTTTGCAGTTTATTTAACTCATGAGCAATACTCTTAAATGAAAACAAAAGTTTGATGAGAAAAATGAAGAGATCTTGATCTGACAACTATCTTCAAATGTTAACCTATTGCAAAGATTTTCAAGTTTTTCTAAGATGTATAAAACTAGCAATGATTCCATTCTATTAAAGGCCTATCTATATGAAACCTGGACTGAGAAAACTGTTTCCTTAAATATTCCTATGCAAATCTTAAAATTAAAAAATTTGTACATAAGAAAATATCAATATGCCAAGAAACTCAGTAAAGAATACGTAGATTTAGCTGTTTTTACAATTACATATAAATCTGCAATTATCTCAAGATAAAAATGTTTAATTAAAGAAGACAGCTTAGGCTTTCCTAAGAGCTCAGAGACAGTCTCCTTCTGGCCTTGAAGAAACAAGCTGCTATGACTCCTACGGCTGCAAGGAAATGAATTCTGCCAACAATCCCCTGAGCCTAGAAGAGAGTGTGAGTCTTCTATGAGATCACAGCCCCAGTGGACTCACTGGGTGGAGTCTTATGAGACCCTAAGCAGAGATACCAGCTAAGCTGTGCCTGGACAGCTGACCCAAGGAAACTATGAGATAATAAATGGATTCTGTTTTAAATTACTAAATATGTGGTTGATCTGGCACTAAATTCACATACCCTACAACTGAACAATTTTACTCCTGGGTACACACTCCACATAAATACACAGAAAGTTCAATAACAGGCAAAACTAATCTATGAACGTGTAAGTCAAAATAGTGATTACCTTTAGGATGAGGGCAAGCAAGAATAGTAGGAGGCCTGAGGAGATTTTTAGGATTGTGATAATGTTCAATTTATTGATCTGGATTGGTGAAGTAGATGATGATGAGTCTCTGAAAATTTATCAAACTATTTACTTATAATTTGTGTACTTTTCTGTATGTTACACAAGAACAAATTAAAAGGCTACAACTCTGAAAGCGCCTACTATTCTTACTATCATTAATCTAAGTAAATAATGATTACAATCAGATATTTAAGTAAAAAACCCATCTGTTCTAATCCACTGCTGTCTTGACACTAAAAACAAATTATTTTTCTTTACTGTGTTAGCATGGTATTTAGTGTTTTTTATCCAAATAAAAAGGAAATATTATATATCTCATCCAATACCAGGAGAAATCTGTAAGATACTGAAAGACATCTGAGAGTTTACTTTAACCAATGTAATTAGTGATGGGGGAAGGAAAAGAAATTTTTTAAAACCTACAATCAAAATGTGAAGGTTTTAAACAGAAATAGGAGAAGGCAATGTCACCCCACTCCAGTACTCTTGCCTGGAAAAATCCCATGGACAAAAGAGCCTGGTTGGCTGCAGTTCATGGGGTCTCTGAGT
Organism: Neotragus moschatus; assembly: GCA_006410615.1. Taxonomy (NCBI): domain Eukaryota; kingdom Metazoa; phylum Chordata; class Mammalia; order Artiodactyla; family Bovidae; genus Neotragus; species Neotragus moschatus. The sequence goes on along the minus strand of SJYA01002344.1, from coordinate 137,779 downwards.
TGGACACGACTGAGCGACTTCACTTTCACTTTTCACTCTCATGCACTGGAGAAGGAAATGGCAACCCACTCCAGTGTTCTTGCTTGGAGAATCCCAGGGACAGGGGAGCCTGGTGGCCTGCCATCTATGGGGTCGCACAGAGTTGGACACGACTGAAGCAACTTAAAGCAACAGCAGAATACTTTAAGTCTATAGTCATTTTAGATTGTTAGCATTTCTGAATAACATGATCATCTTCTCTTCCAGTTATTATCTCCAATTTCCAAATACTTAAATACCTTTTTCTTTTTAAGTTGAAAAACCTATACCACCCCATTTTGTTAAAAAAGACTCCATTTTAGAGTTCTGTGTAAAGAGTCTTTGGAAATCCCCTGACCTCATCCCCACCACCTGCGAGCCATTACCTTCAGGACTTATGACCTGCCAGGGAAATTCGAATTAAGCCTGGGAAATGGGAACCAATCAGAACATGAGGCCAGCCCGGGAAATGAAAAGCAATTAGAAGCCAATACCTAACCCTTCCACAGAAGATAACCAATTAGACGTCTCCCAACCCGGAAAATTTTTCGCACAATACCCTATATAAGCAATGAAACCTTGAGTTCGAGGCTCCTCCCTATAGCTGCTGCGTCGGTGTCGGTGGGAGCCCCAGCTCGAGCTTGGTAATAAAAACTCTCTTGCTTTTGCATCGGATATCGGCTCCCTGGTGGTCATTGGGAGATTTCGCGACTTGGGCATAACAAAGTTGTATTGAGAACTACGAATTTACTGTTCTAGTTGTTTGGAGTGCCTTTTCTCTAAAAGTTAGCCAAGCAAACATCTTATTCAAAATTCAGTGTAGATATCAATCCTTTTTACAACATGTAATTTTACTGCTATGCTTGCCAAAGCATATTGTATTTATTTAGAAGTCAAGGTCATATTCGATTTATACCTCTAAAACCTAGCCAGTGTTTGGTACAGTTGCATCTTCTACGCAATGAGGATAATCACAGTATCTATAGCCATGACAAACCTATACAGTATATTAAAAAGCAAAAACATCACTTTGCCAACAAAGGTCCATATATAGTCAAAGCTATCATGTCCCAATGTGAGAGGTGGACCATAAAGAAGGCTGACAGCCAAAGAATCAATGCTTTCAAACTGTGGTGTTGGAGAAGACTCTTGAGAGTCCTGTAAACTACAAGGAGATCCAACCAGTCAATCCTAAAGGAAATCAATCCGAATATTCATTGGAAGGACTGATGCCGAGGCTAAAGCTCCAATACTGTGGCCATCTGATGCTAAGAGTTAACTCACTGGAAAAGACCCTGTTGGTGGAAAAGACTGATAGCAGGAGGAGAAGGGGACGACAGAGAATGAGATGGTTAGATGGCATCACCGATTCAGTGGACATGAGCTTGAGCAAACTCCAGGAGATGGTGAAGGACAGGGAAGCCTGGCATGCTGCAACCATGAAGTCACAAAGAGTCAGACACAACTGGGCGACTGAACAATACAATGCCCATGTATGCAATCCAGAAAGATTTTACAGATGAGGCTGTTTGCAGGGCAGGAATAGAGACACAGATGTAGAGAACAGACATGTGGAAACGGGGGGAAGGGTGGGTGAGACAAATATTGGGACAGGAGGATTGACATATAAACACTACTGTGTGTAAGATAGATCACTAGTGGGAACTGCTGTATAGCACAGGGAGCTCAGCTTGGTGCTCTGTGGTGATGGATGGATGGGATGGGGCGGTGGGAAGTTGGTCCAAGAGAGAGTGGATATACATATAACTGCTTTACCTGATAGTAAAGCAATTATACTGCATTTTTTAAAAAATAACAAAAAAACATTCATTTCTATTTTTTCATCTTTTCAACCTTAAGAGAGATTTCAAATAAATAAGGCAAATATGAGTATATATTTAATCTCATTTCAGAAGATTAGCTTATTTTCTCTATGTTAAAAACAGTGTATGATTAACCATTAACAATAAAAAGAAAATAGTGACTCTGGAGTTAGGCAATCCTGGGTTTAAAACTTCTTTCTGTTACGTATCAGCCATGTAACTGTGGGCAAGTTTGTTAATCTTTCCAAACTATAGTGCCCTCATCCATAAAATGTCTATAATACTGGTACCAGCTAAAGATTGTGTTCAGTATTAAAACAAGATAATTCATGCAGTGTATAGTGTGATATTTGGCTATAATATTTTTTGAGTGCCTATTTCTTAAAGCTCTTTACAAATATTATCCTATTTAATCTTTTATGTATCAGTCACTAAAAGAGATAGCTACAGAACTAAAAGTGTTTGTATATAGTGATTTGTGGTTCAATTGCTTTGTTTTTTTTAAGGAAAAGGAAACATTTTATTTGAATGAATGAGTGATACTTACAGTAGTGAGAGATTTGGGAAGTTATGGTGTCACGTACGAGGCTTTGAGTGCCAGGCTAAGTGAAGACATTGGGCAGGAAAAATTATGATAAAAGCTATACCAGATTAACCTAGCACAAAAGTGGAACAAAGCAGAGGCAGTAATTTAGAGGAGGTACATCTAAGTTATCAGCCCTCACTGCCCATCTGTAAAGAGGTCTACATTCAAATGAAAAAGAGGTCTACATTTAAATGAAAAATCTTAAACTAGATTTAAGAAGGTATGTATCTTCTTAAAAGTGATACAAGAGTATCTTCTACAAAGTGATACAAGAAGGCTTGGGATACCATAAAATAAAAGTAGAAAATATACAGTGAGAAGCTAAGAGCTTTAGACAGAATCTTGGAGAATCTGGAGCAGTGCACAGGAGAAAAAAGAAGAACCAAGAAACTGGAGAAAGAATAATAAGCCTAAGACTTTGTAGTGAAACAGATCCACAGAATCCATATGGATTCCTAAATTCAGATCCCTGAATCCATAGAAACAGATCCCATGAAAAATGATGAGCCTCAGAAATTCAGATGACACCACCCTTATGGCAGAAAGTGAAGAGGAACTAAAAAGCCTCTTGATGAAAGTGAGAAAGAGTGAAAAAGTTGGCTTAAAGCTGTCAACAATCTGGTCCCATCACTTCATGGGAAATAGATGGGGAAACAGTGTCAGACTTTATTTTGGGGGGTTCCAAAATCACTCCAGATGATGACTGTAGCCATGAAATTAAAAAACGCTTACTCCTTGGAGGAAAAGTTATGACCAACCTAGACAGCATATTGAAAAGCAGAGACATTACTTTGACAACAAAGGTCTGTCTAGTCAAGGCTATGGTTTTTCCTGTGGTCATGTATGGATGAGAGAGTTGGACTGTGAAGAAAGCTGAGCACCAAAGAATCGATGCTTTTGAACTGTGGTGTTGGAGAAGACTCTTGAGAGTCCCTTGGACTGCAAAGAGATCCAACCAGTCCATTCTGAAGGAGATCAGCCCTGGGATTTCTTTGGCAAGGATGATGCTAAAGCTGGAACTCCAATACTTTGGCCACCTCATGTGAAGGAGTCGACTCATTGGAAAAGACTCTGATGCTGGGAGGGATTGGGGGCAGGAGGAGAAAGGGACGATAGAGGATGAGATGGGTGGTTGGCATCACTGACTCGATGGATGTGAGTCTGAGTGAACTCTGGGAGTTGGTGATGGACAGGGAGGCCTGGCGTGCTGCGATTCATGGGGTCGCAAAGAGTTGGATGCAACCGTGCGACTCAATTGAACTGAACAGCGTCAAAAACTGAGTAGCTATAAGAAGTAATTGGTATAACCCTTACTCTACACTGCAAGAAGTCTAGATGGTTTATTCTCACCAGAAATACTGTCATCTATATTTCTGCCTTACTATATCACTAAAACAGTTTTCAAATATTTATAATCTGTCATTCTTCTTTTCCCTTAAAAGAAATCTAAGAGATTGCAGTAACTCACTTGTTTTGCTCAAATTATGTAAATCCCTTTCATTTATCCCAATTTTAGCCAACGTTTTCCCTGAAGGAAAAAGTAAATTTAGAAGACACGTTAAAACAAAAGGGAAAGTAATTAATTTTTAAAATGTCAGAATTCATAGCTACTTACAGACGACTGTTCCTCAAAGAACATCCTGGCAACAAGAAAATATATAAAATTTGTAAGTCAGGATAATTTAAATTGGTATGCCAGGATTAGTTAAAAAATATTTTAATGACAAAGCAATGAAGACTTGGATAATATTTTTAATTCTAAAGTCATGACCAAAACTAAACAGTTCAAACATTTCAGTGGTATATTTTAAGTAAAAATGATTTTAAAAATTCAGTAGTAAACCCCAAAGTCCACAAAAATTGGTGTCAATTGAAAAAAAAAATTCAGTAGTGTATCCTAACAGTTGGAGAAACTTGAATATGAATAAGATTTTAAATGAAATGTGAAATTACTATTGACTATCTTCAGCGACCAACCTACNTAAGTAAAAATGATTTTAAAAATTCAGTAGTAAACCCCAAAGTCCACAAAAATTGGTGTCAATTGAAAAAAAAAATTCAGTAGTGTATCCTAACAGTTGGAGAAACTTGAATATGAATAAGATTTTAAATGAAATGTGAAATTACTATTGACTATCTTCAGCGACCAACCTACACAGCATATTAAAAAGTAGAGACATCACTTTGCCAACAAAGGTCCATCTAGTCAAAGCTATGGTTTTTCCAGTAGTCATAATATGGATGTGAGAGTTGGACTGTCAAGAAAGCTGAGCACCAAAAAATTGATGCTTCTGAACTGTGGTGTTGGAGTAGACTCTTAAGAGTCTGTTGGACTGCAAGGAGATCCAATCAGTCCATCCTAAAGGAAATTAGCCGTGAATATTCATTGGATAGACTGATGCTGAAGTTGAAACTCCAATACTTTGGCCACCTGATGCAAAGATCTGACTCACTGGAAAAGACCCTGATGCTGGGAAAGATCAAAGGCAGAAAGAGAAGGGGACGACAGGGGATAAGATGGTTGGATGGCATCACCGACTCGATGCACATGAGTCTTAGCATGCTCCAGGAGTTAGTGATGGAAGGGAAGCCTGCCGTGCTGCAGTCCACAGGGTTGCGAAGAGTTGGACACGACTAAGTGACTGAACTAACTGATCTTCAGTGTGATAATGGTTGTATTTAAAAACCTATCTCTCATTCTTTAGATTTTAACATGAAGTATTGAGAGGTAAAGTCTTGTGAGGACTGGAATTTACTTTCAAACCATACCACTCCAAACAATAAAATCTATGTACTTATCTATAAATAGAGAAAAAAAGCCAAAATGTTAATACCTACTGAAATGAAAGAACATTTATTTACTATTTTTATTTATTTACTTCATTTTATTCGTTTTGGATACTGAATATTTTTCATTAGAAAATAACTTGTCCTAATCCACTACCATACTAACAATTCACTGACTGGAACACACATATGTATTAACAGGACAATTTCACTTTAATCCCAAGAATACTGACAGCTTTGTTTTTAAGAAAATCAAACTTCACATGTCTGTATCATTGCTTGTAAAGAAAACATCTTTCTTTACATCAGGCAAGAGGAGTTCCTTTTCCTTGAGCTGCACAGTTTAGAGGGTTTGATTCCTGTGTCACACCCCTCCTCAAGGCCAAAACAATGTACTACTTTCTTCCCTCTTCTAGAACATGCTCTAGGTATATAGGAATTCCCTACCTAAAACAATTTCACACTCACTTGCAGAGCTCACCTGGGTCTATTCCCTAGGTTTGTTCTCTCAAGGAAGTCCTTGTTTGGCAAGGAACCCTTTGCATGGCAAAGGCAGAGAGATGGGAAGAGCAAAGGGGAGCCTGGATATGCAGGCTGAAAAGTCCACATTGTGTTCGCGAGGCCACCTGAAATACAAGACAGCAACCAGAGTGGAAAGAGCAGTAGAATGACCTATTTCTGCCATATTCTGGGCATGGAACTCCACAGGGCCCAAGGATTCTATTTTCAAACAAATGCTTCTATTTCTCAAAGAAGGACAGAAATTATTTAACAATTTATTGACTTCACAACTTTAAATATTTTGACATACAATTTAAAAGCTTACATTTGTACTCCTTCCCTGGGACTCACAAAATTTAGGGGCAAGCCAGCATAAAAATGAGTTAAGAAATAATTACATAAGAAAGTAGAGGAGTGTTAAAAAATGTTATGTAAGAAAAAGAACAATAAAAGGAAATAGAATCACATTTTAGACTATGCCACTAAAAAGTTATGCAGACTGTATATTTGGGCTTCAGTTTCTATAACTATAAAATTTTTAAAAGTTGATTAATAATTAAAGGTCTTCCTAGGTATATTTTTTGAAAATCCTTGAAGCAAGGAATCATTATCAAATAATAAGCTGACTTTACAATTTACAGGGCACTTTCAAATTTACTGTCACATTTATTAATCAAAAATGTTAGAGAAAATATACAGCCACATACTACAGATGCGAAAGCTTGCCTAAGACAACTATGACAGTAGACAACAGGGCTAGGGCTCGAGCCCAGGCCTCGTCACTACACAGTCAGTGCTACCCCTACTCTATCAGAGAGACTGACATGAAAAACCAGCCTGCAAAATATTTATTTATACTCCGACAACGGGACTGAGAAATGCATGACAGAGACCAAGAACAGAAAAACGAACATTTTCTTCATAAATAGCTCATTTGTCTGGTGACAAAATTCATGAACTAAACTTTCTAGGAATTATGGCTCAATTCAGTAAGAGATATAACCACATGAGTAATATTAAGAAAGTGCTGAAAGAGTAAGTTGCAGAGGAACAGAGTCAAGCCAAAAAAGAAAGAAAGTAAGTAAAAAACAGCAGTTTTACAAGATAAAATATAACACTTTGGAAATCAGATTATCTGATTTTTAAAAAAGTACTATTCTCTGCAGTACTATAATATCTAAGATGCTTATGAATTTAACCTGGAATTACATAAGATTATTTTATAATAAATATTATGTAAATAATTATTAAAACAAGAAAACTACTGAATTATGTATTACAAAATCATTAATTATTTACCTTTTCTCTCTCGTTTTTTCGGAGGGTGGTGAGTGAGACTTGTTCCCCAACCAGGGATGGAACTCAGGCCATTGGCAGGGACAGCACAGAACCCTAACCACCAGACTCCCAGGGGATTCCCTCTTTATCTTTTTTCACTATCTGGTTTTCTCAAACCCGTGTTTGTCTTTGCTCTGTGACTTATAAACTGTGATACCTTGAGTTTTAGGTTTTTTTTTAAATTACAAATTAACGTGCCATAACGAAGAGTAGGATAAAATGTGATGACATATAAAAATGTATCCAACACTATCTGTATGACCCTGAACAAGCTATATAATTATTCTGTACTTCAAGTAAGTATCTGTAAAAAGAGCAGATGATAAGATCTACCTCAGACTTGTTCTGACAATTAAATGAAAAAAATATGTAAAGACATGATCTTTTAAATATAACTGCTCAATGTTTATTGGCTACTTGTATTTTTATTATTTCTCATAACTGTATAAATTATCAAAGGAAAGTCTGTACATTTACCTTGATATTCTAGGAATCTAATTATAGGCACACACAATAATTTATCTACAAAGATACTCGTTATACTATACAAGGCAAACTGGCTACATAAATCATACTACTTCTATATTGTAAATTATTATACAGGCATTAAATGGTGCTTTAAGTTGTCCAATTAAAGCCAAGATGGAGTAATAGGAACTGAATTTATCCTCACACTTAAAACAACCAAAAAACCAAACGCAATATATAAAACTATCATTTCTAGATGGTGGACATCAGGCAACCCATGGTAGTAACCCCTGAGAGAATGGAAACAATTAAGCCAAGGCTGACTAGTAGCCTACTTTAAGCTGCAGAACAGGGAGATCAGGAAGTCAGGTGGAATCTCACAGCCTGAGTTGAGGAGACAGAGCTGAAAGCTCAGCTACTTACTAGTTCAACTAGTTCAGCTAAAGTTCAAAGCGACTAGTTTGCAGGAGAACATTCTGCAGCAGAGAGAGCTTCACAGGGAAAGACCTCTGGAGATCTTCAGAAGGTCTCCTCCCAAGGCTTTAGATAAGTACTGATCAATACTACCAGTTTGTGAAGTTCCCCAAGGCCCAAAACAAGCCACCTAAAAGGAACTGAGCTCTCACACTAAAGCCAGGGATGGTCCACCTTCCCATCAGCCAGAGTGGTAACTTTTCTATCTCACAAGGCATTGGAAAGAGAATTCACAATGCTCTTATTGTGTCAGTTATGGGGGAAAATTAGTCCTAAAGACTGTCCATCCAAACAAAGCTTGAAAACAGATCCTACAAAGATAAACCAATTTTCAAGTAGCTTAACTCTATCCCAAAACAAAACTCAAGAATATTTACAGAAATACAAAACTTTCCTAGCACTAAACGGTAAAATTCACAATGTCTGGCATCCATTCAAAAATTATCAGGCATGCAAAGTGGCAGGAAAATACAGCCTACATTAAGGAGAGAAATCAATCAATAGAAGCAGGCTCAGAAATGGCACAGATAATAGATATAGTAGACAAGGAAACGTAACATAGTTAGTATAATTATATTTCAAATGTTCATTAAATTAGAGGAAAGATTAAGCCTGCTAAGTATAGACATGGAAGACATAAAATGAATGAAAATGAGATTTAAAAAATACATTGGCTGGAATTAACAGATTACACAACAAAAGAAAAGAGTAGTGCATACAAATTAATAAAAACTATCCAAACACAAAACAACAAAAATAAAATTCAAAACTAAAGACAACGAGAAGCTAAAGAAAATACATACACACATATACACACATGAGTGAGCGGTGGTACAACTTCAAGCAGCCTACTATACCTATATTTGAGAAAAACAAAAAAAATTTCAAAGAAAAATGTTCATGCTTGACAAAAAACTTTAAGAACAGATCTAAAAAGCTCAACAAAACTCATGCACAAGAAACATGAAGAAAATCACACCAAGTATCAGAATCAAACTGCTTAAAAATAATAAAAGAGAAGAAGATTTATAAAAGTTAGCAGAGAACAAACATATGTTACACAGAGGAACAAAGATAAGAATTACAGAAGTCTTCACATCAGGGCTTCCCTGGTGGCTCAGAGGTTAAACTGTCTGCCTGCGATGCGGGAGACCCGGGTTCAATCCCCGGGTAGGGAAGATCCCCTGGAGAAGGAAATGGCACCTCATTCCAGTACTCTTGCCTGGAGAATCCCATGGACGGAGGAGCCTGGTAGGCTACAGTCCACGGGGTCACAAAAAGTCGGACATGACTGAGCAACTTCACTTTCACTTTCACATCAGAAAAAAGGCAAAAACAAAGATAGCAGAGCAACATATTTAAAGGATAAAAAGAAAAGCCACTGTCAACCTAGAAGTCTATATCCAGCAGAAATGTCTTTCAAAAACAAAGAGGAAATACAACTTTTTAGACATCAAAAAATTAAAAGAATTCATGACTATCAGACCTGCACTACAAGAAATGTTAAATGAAGTCTTTCAAGCAGAAAAAAAATGGTATCAGATGGAAACTTAGCATCTACATGAAGAAATGAATAATACTGGAAATGGTATACATTTAATTAAATATATTTTTCCTCATTCATAAAACTGTATTCAAAGATAACTGACTGCCTAAAGGAACAACAGTAGAAATTTAGTGTGGAGTTTATAACTTAGATAGACAACGACAAAAGTACAAAGGCCAGGATGGTGGGAAATGGAAGTATACTACGATATCAGTCATATGTATTCATATTGAAGACGTATATTATAACTGAAGGTAAACTGTGATAGGTCAAAGATGTATACCATTAATCTTAAAGCAACCACTAAAATAAAAAAGTACTAAACAGTACCTCACCAAAGGCTTACTTTACATGCCAGATATCACCTCTCTGGTTTAAATCTACACTTCATTGTCTGCACGACAATAAGGGAACTTGAACACATTTTTCTCTGCCAGTGGTACAACGTTAAGCTTTGCTAGCAGGGGGCATTGGAATGCAACTGGAAGATGACTGGGTCTCAAATCCTCGTTCCAGTGTATTGTCTTCAACAGGCTACAGAAGAATGCAGGAGCCAGATGGACAAAAATTCACCTGATGTTTAACTTCCCATGACACCTTTTTAGGCAGTTTCACAGGAAGTTTTGAGTCATAAAAATGGTAGATGGGCATTGTCTCTGCATCTCCCTCAGTACCTCAAACAGTAGATTCCCAATCGTTGTTCAGTCACTCAGTCATGTTGGACTCTTTGCAGCCTCATGGACTGCAGCACACCAGGCTTCCCTGTCCTTCACCAAGTCCCAGAGCTTGCTCAAACTCATGTCCATCAAGTCAGTGATGCCATCCAACCATCTCATCCTCTGTTGACCCCTTCTCCTCCTGCCTTCAATCTTTCCCACCACTAGGGTCTTTTCCACCGAGTCATTTCTTAACATCAGGAGGCCAAAGTATTGGACCTTCAGCATCAGTCCTTCCAACGAATATTCGCAACTGATTTCCTTTAGGATTAACTGGTTTGATCTTCTTGCAGTCCAAGAGACTCTCAAGAGTTTTCTCCAACACAATTCAAAAGCATTAATTCTTCGGCACTTAGCCTTCTTTATGGTCCAACTCTCACATCTGTACATGATTACTGGAAAACCCACAGCTTTGACTATACATAGGACCTTCACTGGCAAAGTAACGTCTCTGCTTTTTAATATGCTATCTAGGTTTGTCATAGTTTTTCTTCCAAAGAGAAAGTATCTTTTAATTTCATGCTTGCAGTCACCATCTGCAGTGATTCTGGAGCCCAAGAAAATAAAGTCTGTCACTGTTTCCACTCCCCCAACTATTTGTCATGAAGTGATAGGACCAGATGCCATGATCTTCATTTTTTGAATGCTGAGTTTAAAGCCAGATTTTTCACTCTCCTCCATCACCTTTATCAAGAGGGTCTTTAGTTTCTTGTCACTTTCTTCCATTAGGGCGGTGTCATCTGCATATCTGAAGTTACTGATATTTCTCCCAGCAATCTTGATTCCAGTTTGAACTTCATTCAGCCTGGGATTTCGCATGATGTACTCTGCATAGAATTTAAATAAGCAGGGTGACTGTATACAGCCTTGATGTACCTCTTTCCCAATTTGGAACCAATTCATTGTTCCACGTCCAGTTCTAAATGTTGCTTCTTGACCTGCATATGGGTATCTCAGGATGCAAGTAAGGTGGTCTGGTACTCCCATCTCTTTAAGAATTTTCCACAGTTTGTTGTGATCCACACAGTCAAATAATTTAGCATAGTCAATGAAGCAGAAGTAGATGATTTTCTGGAATTCCCTTGCTTTCTGTATGATCCAACAGCTATTGGTAATTTGATCTCTGTTTCTTCTACCTTTTCTAAATCCAGCAGGTGCATCTCGAAGTTCTCAATTCAAGTAGTGTTGAAGCCTAGCTTGAAGGATTTGAGCATTACGTTGCTAACATGTGAAATGAGTGCAGTTGTGCAGTAGTTTGAACATTCTTTGGCATTGTCCTTCTTTGGGACTGGAATGAAAACTTTTTCATTCCACTGTGGCCACTGCTAAGTTTTCCAAATTTGCTGGCATATTGAGTGCCACACTTAACCAGCATAATCTTTTAGGATTTTAAATAGCTCAGCTGGAATTCCATCACCTCCACTAACTCTGTTCATATGACAGGTGTCCAAAATATATTTACTGAATTCATAAACAAATGAATGTCTTATAAACAAAGCTGTCTTAGAACTACATTAGTGCTTAGCATATAGTATGCTCTCAAAAATTTCTAGCAACCTTATATAAAAAAACTCAAACCCCTCTGTTCAACATGATTTTAACCTAAATCAAATACCAAGCAAGGACCACATCTTATTTCATACATAACATAGCACCACATTAAATAATAGATGGTGACAAAGCACTTATGAAAGTGAATCAAAAATTTTTGGATCACAAGGTTTTAACACAAAAACCCAAATTACAAACAGTACTCAGATCCATTACATTACATAGTATAAGCAAAGCAAATGAGCTCCTTAAAGAAATGGCTGATTCCAGGTCTGAGGCAAAGCAATTAAATACACCTTCTTACACCAGAAAGTGGAAGTACTTAGAGAATAAAGAGGACACATTAGAAGGGCACAGGGCTGGACTGCAAAGATTCCCACTAGCAAAATATTTGAAAAGAATAATATGGGTAATAGACTATAACATATTCAGTGTTTTTTAATCTATGGATCCAACTCTTTATAGCCAAAACCCACTTACTAATTAAAAAGGAGTGAAGGTAATTTTAGAAAGAAACAAAATGTAGTTGCTCTGTCGTGTCTGACTCTTTGCGACCCCATGAACATCAGGCTCCTCTGTCCATGGGATTTTCTAGGCAAGAGTTCTGGAGTGGGTTGCCATTTCCTTCTCCAGGGAATCTTCCCGACCCAGGCATCAAATCCAGGTCTCTCACATGATAGACAGATGCTTTACCATCTGGGCCACCAGAGAAGTCCGAAGGTAATTTTACTAGGTGATAAAACTTAGCATCACCAATAATGAGACAAACTCCTAATATGACCTAATATGACCCAAGAGAACTACATCTATGTGGCACCCTCACCAAGAAATGTTTAATTTGAAGTATGAAGAAACAATTAGATAAATACAGACAGGGTCTAGACTTTTTTAAAAAAAATGGTGACATTGGAAAAGAACAACAAAAAGGCATGAAAACCCCTGTATTAGGATAAAGAATATTCACGAGACATAACTAAATGCAATGCGTGATCTTTGATTGGATCCTGTATTTTAAAATAAACATCTTTAAAAATTACTAGAATAATTAAGATATCTGAATTTTGGTCATATGATATTTTTATTGATGATAAGTTTTATTACATAGTAAAAGTAACTTTTATTTAAAATGAAAACAAAGTGAGAAGACAAATGAGGCAAGCAAAAAACTAGTGAGTCTATGTGAGTGGTACATGGATGTCCACTCTAGTATCCTTTAAACTCCTAAGTTAGGAAAAATAAATATTACTATAAATATAAACAGTTTTAAAAATTCATAATATTCATATTTCTAATATTGCCTAAGTTGACTGAAAGTCATCTTTATTCTTGTAATATAACAAAAATACAGATTTGCAGGTGTAGCCTTAGAGATCTCTTTGTATTTGTAATGTCAGTACCCAGCACAGTACCTGATATATAAACAGCAGGTGCTCAATGAATATAATTGTTGTTTATGCTCTTATGAGTTGATGTGGTAGAAAACACAATGAACTTAAAGAGTTTAGGTGGGAGGGGGGTTCAGGATTGGGAACACGTGTACACCCATGGCAGATTCATGTTGAAGTGTGGCAAAACCAATACAATATTGTAAAGTAAAAAAAAATAATAATAAAAAATAAAAAAGATTTTAGATAGATTACTTTCCCTCTTGATACCTCAAGTACTTAATATGTAAACTCTGAGAAATAATACCAACTTATATATACCTCAAGTTATTACTAAAAAATTCAAACAATGTAAGTAAACCACTTAAAATATTATGCAAATGTTTTATTATTTCTATTTCAAATTACATTCAATGTTTATTTACTACATTAATTTAAAAAAATTACTTCTGAAAGTCTTACTTTCATTTGAGGTATTTAGAGGGAAAAAAATCCTAGGAAATTTATCTACAATGTAATCTTTTAAGTATAATGTATCTCTCAGTAACTAGTTATGTCTCTTTTGACAAAAAAGTAGTGCTAAAAGCTGAATCACATAGTTTAAAAAAAAAAGTTTTGTAACATAATAGTTTGTAATAAAATTAAACAGATTAGAAGCTCAAAAGCAAAGGGCCTTCTTTCTTGACTCTGCCATTTACAAGAGCAGTTGGATACTATATGTACATACATTAAAATATGGCTATAAATGCATACAAGGGATCAAGTAGGTACAGAATGACAAAATGTCATGTAACAGAGCTAATCTTAGAAACTCAGAGGAATACCTTCTTTAAATCGGATGGATCAAGGAAATGAATTGTTTATAATTATCACTCATTCAAAATTACTTAGTTGGAGAGCTGAGGAGTGCTAGAAACCTCTGTCAACTGAATCACAACTGAAAAGAGAACACCTCTGAAATTACAATACAGATCAATGGGAAAGTATGACTTAATTTTTCAGTTTGAGTTGTTCAAAGGCAAAGGACCATATCTGGTTCATTTTTGCAACCTCAGTGCCCAGCACAATCTCTTATACCTGGTAGATATCTAATGAATACTCAACAAATAGAAGCAGCAAAAATGCAACATTTCCAAAACACGGATGTTACACAAAATGCAGTCATTCACACATATACAGTTTATATCCACATCTGACAGATACAATAAGTGTACATTTTTTAACACTAGAAGTACGGTTAAAAACTTAAAATACATTGAAAGATATACATATAAAGAAATATCCCACACAAAAACAAAACTGAGCAACTCAAAAAATATCAGTACTTATAACACATTAATTTTAAGTGCCTGGCCATTTTCATTTCTGATCATGCTTAAATACTATGGTGTTTAAACTATAAGAAGGAATGTTAGCCAGTTACATGATAGCAAGCAAAATGACCTGTTTTTGCTTTTTGTATTAGAATAGGGTGAAATATTATCCAGCTCTAAAATTCTATAATTCTAGGAAATGTTCAACATAAACTCCTCAGGTACACAAGTGTACATTAATCTAGCAAAAAACTTTGCTTAAAGATTGGTTCTTAGCCCTTACTACCTCATAATAACTTTAAATGCAATATAATCCATAAAAATATAGAATCACTATGTTGTATACCTGAAATGAATATAATATTGCAAATAATATAAAACTTCAATACAAAAAAAGACTACCCTGCTTTCATAATTTGTAAGGTATTACTTGCATAATAAATGTGCAAGTTATTATTTGCATAGTTGACTATAGTAAATTACCAGATTTTATTTAACTGAAAAATGCAGTCTAAGCTTCCTATGTGCTTACCATCTCCTTCCATGTATTATTCATAGCATATTGCGTTAAAATATTTCCGTAGTTTAAAATCATTTCTGTCCAACTATCCAAATAAAGAAACCTGATCTCTCATATTTAAATATTGCAAAGTATTCATATTATCATAACAGGAATAAAGTTTGATGGGTCAGTAGCCCCTAATATATTTTTTTCAATTTCAGACATTAATAAGGATAAATGACTGAGAAGTTCTAAGGTAATTGGGAGTGCACCTCAATAAAATTAAGCTATACCTGTAACTTATATGATCAACTGCACTTCCATTTAAAAAAAATAGCAAGAAAGAGTAAAACTCAAAAGCAAAAAAACTAAATACAATAAAACTCTGTTAGACCTACTTTGAAGTTTGGCTTGAATCTCATGCTCTTCACACACTGCACAAATCCACAAATTTCTCACCAACTGCCGCCTCTTCCCCACCCCTGGAATTCACTTCCTGTTCACCTCTCACCCTTAAGTATGCGTGTCAGAAGTCAACAGCCTTAAAGCTACTGTTAACAACTAGAATGTCATTACTCAGTGCAGAACTTAATCCCTCTAATACAATATAGTACACAGTTTAATAATTAAGATATTTCAGAAGTAGCTAATATTACACAAATTTCCAGTCCAAACAGAACATTTTAATCTAGATGATTCGACAGAAATGTCAAAATGAAAAAAACAAGTCCACTTTATCTGAAAAAACAAAAACCAACTGAACAGGAAATTCTTTCACATAATTCTATTTTGTGTATTAGCTTAGACAACTAAGAATTTTGCAACAACTTCTTATAAGCAATAGCATACCAAATGTATAAAGATGCAAATAAATTCTGATAAATAGAGGGATGTTATAGTAAGAATTTAAATTATTCAATAAAACAATCTAAATACTACTTAGGTCATTTTTTTCTCTTCTTTTTCTCTGGGACACAAATGGAATGACAAATTTTAAAATTATTCATTATATGTTGGCTTTTTGATGTAGGAAAAGTTACCACTATTAAAAAAACCCCAAACCAAAAATAACTAGCAAAGACCTCAGGATCCTCTGAACTCAATGGGTATGAGCAAAGTATAGCAAATTCCTTGCTTTAGATTTACATTCAGTTTTAGGAAGTTTTTCGCTTTGTTTTTTAATAGTAATTTCATTTACAGGAAAAATTAGTTGTGCTTCTAAGATAATTTTCAAATATCTAAAATTCTTACTTAAGTGAGGGTGATTCCTGGAGGTATAACAATAATTATCACAAATTTGAACATACAGGACCTCCCTATAAAACTTTAAGAGTTTTTTCATCTTTTCTTAACTGATCATTCTACCACCATTACCATCACCCTTGGGGCGGGGGTTGGGAGAAAGCCATATAATTAAAGGTTTTGAAGCTTAATAGAACACACTTCCACTGTCTGGAAAATTTACCCATCTGTGATAAATAATTCCCAGGTATTCCTGGATAGCAGAGAGCTTGTCACATGTCTTTACCTTTCTTCATTATTTGTAATTGCTACTCAGGAGCTAAACAGGCAATATGAATAATACATCTCCCAAAGAAACTCAAAATTACAACCACAGAATAGCTGAAAAGAACCTACCAATTTAGTCCATTTTCCACCTCCTGGCTTTCAGTGTAACTGTTTTACTTCAACCTTCCTTACACTAATCTACTTTTCTGTGACTTCCACTTGGTAGATGCAATTCCGGCCTCTAACGTCCTTCAAATATTTGAAGGTAATTATGAGGTTTACCTTTAGGGCATTTGTTATTATCATCTTAAACACAATCTTATTTTTTAAAAAGTCAAAACACTTTTTGAAGCAATAGCTACTTCACTTTACTTTTGTTCTTTGTTTTGGGGTTGTCTTTCCCTCTGATAATGAATAAACTATCTGTCAATATAGTCAGAATACATGAGATGAATGGTCTTCACTTAAAGACTCTAAAGCAAGTTTTTATCTCATCAGTAAGGTATAATTTCTGAAGGAGATGGGGGAGGGGGCAGGGTGAGAAGGGAGGAATCACTTAACGTATTATTGTTAAACACCACACTGCATTAATATACTCCGAAATAAAGTGAAAGTAGTTAAGTCGATATATAACGGAGCTAAATCTGATTTGAATCTAGTCAGGTGTGACTTTGGGTATATTACTTAACTTTTCTGTACTTCAGTTTCCTCAAATGGAAACCGAAGGAGTTAACTAACTCCAAATAAAAGGACTGCTGTGAAGGATCAATGTGTTAATCACATATATTAAGTATTTAGAACAGTGCTGGCACAAACATAATGCTCTATCATAGGGCATATTCTAATTTTTGCTTACTATCACAAACCTACTTCAAACTGAACTATTACAGTAATAAACACAACAAAAATATAAAAATATTTTAATTATCTTAACTCAGATTTTTTCCAGATCTCAATAACAACTTTACTTTTATATCTCATTTTAGCAACCTTGGGCTTCCAAGGCGCTAGTGGTAAAGAACCAGCTGGCCAATGAAGGCAGGAGACATAAGAGTCACAGGTGCGATCCCTGGGTCAGGAAAACCCCCCTGGAGAAGGGAATACATGCATACATGAATAAGGGAGTCTGGCGGGCTAAAGTCCATGGGGTCGCAAAGTTGGACATAACTGAAGTGACTTAGCACTCAGCACCCTTAGCAAACTTAAGATGGCAAACTTTTAGCCATTCAAAATCATTTTCAGAAAAATATTTTGACATGAAAAAATGCCTGCAACATATTAATTTGTTGCAATAATTTGTTGCAATAATTTGTTGCAAAATGTAACAATAATGTTACAATAATAATAATTACAAAAAAGCAATTTGCCAAACAGCATAAACTCTATGATCCCAACTTTGTTCTTTAAAAATGCAAAACCACACAGGGAAGAGACAGACAGCAGATCTTATTGGAAACTTACAGAATGTCAACAATGGCATCTTCTTGTAGCGATATTACAAGTAATTTATTTTTCATCTGTTTTCTATGTTGTTCAATTTTTAAATAATAATTATGTATTAATTTCTTGTCAGAAAAGAAGCCCAATGTTTTCTTATTTATGTATTTGGCTGTACTGTATAGCCTGTGGGATCTTAGTTCCTCAATCAGAGATGAACCCAGGCCCTTGGCAGTGAAAAGTGCAGAGTCTAGACCACTGGGGAATTCCCCCAAATCCAGTATTTTAAAATGGGTCTTACATAGGCTGTTCAATCTTTCTCTAAGTTTTTTTAAAGCTTATAAAAAGGCAGGTTTCCCTACCTTCAGGGAAAATTTAAAAAAAAAATCAAGGTAGTAAATAAAGTTATAAATTCATCAGAATACAAAAGCCAACAAGGAATTATGTACAATTATATACATCCTAAAATCCTATTTCCTATGCTGATAGCTATTTTAGCTATCCCACATATCTTTCACTGCTATAGAACTTTTACAGTGAATTTAATTTACGAACTTTGAAAGATCACACAGTGCTCCATATAGTGTTCCCACTTAACAAATAATCAGACAAAAATGAAAGATTCTGTGTCACTGAAGAGCAGTATTTATCATAAAAAAGTAAGGAAAAATTTATGGTATTACTCTCAATATTCCTTTGCTCTAACAACCAGAGATGAAAATAAGTTAGTATTTTCTCTATTATGTTTTGTATTTACATTTAGAAATGCTTCCTGTAGCACCTCACTTTTTTCTTTTCTCTTTTTTAAATGGTAAAATTCTAGAGTCAATTATATAAGAAATTTTCTCAGCAATATTCAGTTTTTAATGACTGACACAGATTCTAAGATTTTGAAATTATATCCACAAATACTCCACCTCAATTGGGGAATAAGAAAACGGAAGACTTACAGATATTCTTTACATACTTAATATTCTCAGTGAAGCTTTCTAAAATTATAGAGTGCCACCCATGAGTTTTCCAACGATAGATAGGTTAATGAATATCTTGTTTTGGCTATAACAATATGTGTTGTTTTAAAAATCTAATAAACCAAAAATTATGCCACTTTCTTAGTTTTTAATCTGTTTACTTCTATATACATAATTAACAATCCTGATTTAGTCTGAAATGAAATTATTGCATTTAAGTGAAAGACTTAAAAAAAAAACCTAAGAAAAAATTTATTTTCATAGAACTTGGGGAAAACTGTAATAATACAACATTTTGGCTATGTAGTAACCATTATCGTTCAGAAAATGCCAAAAAATTCTGATAAAAGACTTATATATACTCTGCCAAAATTTATCACCAGTTATACATACTGAATAGTTTAATTTCACATATTGGGATATCGGACATGATTCCATACATGTAAAATCTATATCCAATCCCTATTAACCATATTATAATATCCTATTTTCTCTACCAATTCATCTCTTCTCTCCACCCCCACAATCAGAAACTCACAACTCTAAGTCTTAACACAAAGAAAACTTTAATAGGAAACTTGAGAACAGACTTTCAGTAAATCAGATAAGTATTCAAAAACATTTGTCCTTTATCAGTTTTTAAACATGTAACTAAAAGAATAAGAAGTTAGCAAAATGAAATGCTGCAACAAGAAGATGAGTAGGTTTAAATAAAGCCTTATGAATGTATCAGTGTAGATAAGATGATTTATTAAAGGCTGATGGATTGGTGTGAAAAGAATTTCTCTCAGATAGCATTAAGGTTCAGTATTAGTATTAGATTTAGTACTAATATCTAAATATTAGTATTGGGGACTATTTTAGATTTTTATAATTATTCTCCATTTCAAATCTACAGAAGAGAGTCTTCTTTTTAAAGTCAGTAGAACATGTTTAGGAAAACATGAATTTTTTAAAAATCCTTAGAAAAATAAAATTAAGGAAATAAGTTAATAACTTTCAGATTTAATAACTTTAATTATATGCTGGACAAATTAATTAGTCAAACTAGTCAGAAATATACATAAAACGTGAATAGATAATCCTGGGTTTGATCAGCAGTTTTTCCCCAAGGTCCAAGATGCCTGACCCTCTTCCAGTAGAGGGAGCAAAATCATAATATTATATTCAGGCAACAAAAAGATGGGGAGAAAGAATTTACAAGTTGCTTTTAAATATCTTAAATCTATTTAGATAATTCAAAAGCTGTACTAAAAACATCATGACCCACAAACCAAAAGATAAAGATTTTATCCTTTTCAGACACTTCAAAGTTTTGAAATAAAAAAATGGTCCGTAAATACTTAATTTCAAGAACCATGCTATATTTCATTGTCCACCAAATCTCACAGGTAAGCAAGGTATTAAAGCAACTTTATAAATCTTTAACAACAAACTTTCAGAAAACTGATAAAATACTACCTTAAATACACCGAAAGAATTTTAAAGTAATAATTCATATGACAAAAACTATAAAAAAGCAAAGGCAAGAAAAGCAATTGTGCTACCCTAAAACAACTTATTTCCTTTCAGTATTTTTCATAAGTATATTTCCAAAATGCTACGAAAAAAGTATAATTATAAAAATATTTGTTAAGTGCTTATTATATGCTAAGCATGTATTATATGCCAGGCACAGTTTTAAGCACTTTACATATTATAACTCGCTTCATTCTTATCAAAGCCCTATTATTATCCCATATTTAAAGATGAAACAAATGAGATGCACCGAAATTATTAACACTTAATAAGCAACACGAGCCTAGATTCTAACCCAAGTAGTGTGGTACCAGAACCTGTATTCTTAACCACTTTACTGGGATCTTAATTTTGAATTATGCTTTTCCACCATTATTAACATATTAGCAGTCTTCAAAGTCTTTTTAATGCCTACAATAGTTCATCCAATATAGATATGATAATAAATTGTGTTGTTTCCAATTTTCCCTTTTAGATACAGCAAGAGAAATATCTTTGAGTATATTACTTTTGCCATATTTGGGTGATTGTACCAAATTGCTTTCCAAAATATCTGTATCAATTACAAAGCTATGTGAATTCCAATTTCACCATAAATTTGCCAATATTAAGCATCAAAATAAAAAAGTTTTTCTGATAAAAATGAAACCACACTGCAACTGAATTACTAAAGTTGTATATCATTCTGAATGTCAAGTTTACTGACTTCTTTTGTGAATTTCAGCTTTTACATTTAATTATCAACTAATGAGATCTCATCAATTATCAAATTATTTTTATAGGAATATTAACTCTATATCCATTATATTGGCAATAAAACATTCCCAAACTATTGTTCTCCTTTTAATTATGGTTATTTTTTGTTTTTGATAATAAATCTGTCAAAGGCAGATTTATTTTGTAACTGAAAATTACAAAAGATGTCTTAATAGTTTATAAAAGATATATATTTTAAAAAATCTCAAAGAAATTTATTGCTTTGAGCAAATCAATGAAGGACTTTCAAATATAAGACTACTGAAACAATATAAATCTATGTCAAAATATGCACATTCACCTGACAGAATTACTGAGTTTGAGAAATTCTGAGTATGTCTCATGTGAAATAAACTCAGTGAGTAAAACTCCCACGCCACACCAAACCAAAATAAGAGTTACATACCTGTCGCTGTAAACACAGGCGATTTCTATCATGTAAATGCTGATGATTAGAAAGTGATGAATGCCAACTCCGAGCCTGATTGTGCAACTGAGTTTGAACCATATCAGAAGGCCGTGTTACAAGATGTGAAGTAAACTGCCGATCAAGGTCATGATCTAAAACATGACTTGAATTATCTTGCCCAAATGCTGACTCATCAAACTGGGGAAGGAGACCTTCTTGAAGGAGATCTTCTGGGTCAAGTCCTGTGAATGGCTCAGTTTGAGATTCCACTTGATGAAGTAAATTCTCTTCCAAAGATGAAAAGCCATTAGTTTCTACATGATCACTGAAATGGCCCATTTGAGTTCCTGAGTCAACAGGATCCGGGAAGTTCATGTGCACAGGAGATAATTTTGAATTGTAATTACCCTGAGGATGTGATGAATGCAACATTTGGAAGTTATTTGAATTCAGTGATGTATTAGGATTTAGCATATGCTGAGTCGATTCTTGCTTGATTCCCCTATGAGGTGAAAAGGAATTACTCCCAGTAAAATCAGATAAAGTCTGATTTGTATGATTAGGTGCAAGAACTGCAGAGGGTTGAAGAAGACTATTTGGTGACACATGATTACTGGAAAAGGAATAATGTGAAGAAAACTGCTGTGAATTACTGACAGAACAAGAAGTCATATTTGGAGAAGGTCCATTAAAATTACCTTCTTGGTGACTGCTACACTTGAGGAAGTGTACTGAAGGGTTTGATGTTTGGGAAAACTGCTGCATCGAAAGGGACTGTTGTGAAGTAGATGCATTGTTCATTTGTGGTGGATGGTTAACACTGACTCTGTGTGGACCAGAAACATTAACATCCATAAAAGTTTTAGACTGACTAAGAGAATTTTGCCCTGGGTTCAGATTATTTCTGTTCTGTTGTGAGCGCAGCGAAGCACACTGTGTTTGCTGTTCATTGGCCTGAAATAAGGCAAAGTCATGGTGTGCCACAAAGCTTTTAGCTTGATGCATAGAGTGAGAATGTCCTGGTTGGTGAAAAGGAGACCCATTTTGATTTGAAATGCTAGTAGCTGTCTGATGGCCCCACATAGGACTGCCATCTGCTACATCTGGAAACAAACCATTGGGTTGGTTCTGGGGGTGGATTGGAGAACAATTAAACTGAGAGTGTGGCGATAACACATGTTCAGCTGGGCTACCAAACGACTGATTAACTTGGTGAAATTTCATTGAATCAAACTGATTTAACTGTTCATAATCAGTCATCTTCTGATGTGTTGGAGTACCTTGAACATGATTCAGTGAGTCTATGTGCAAAGGTTCAAATTCTGCACCCAAGTTCAATTCATCAACTAGTGAAACAGGTCCTGGTTGTACAAATGCATCATCTGGCAAACCTTCTAAGGTCTCACCAAACAGATTGGCATCATCAAAAAAGTCCATCATGGGATCTGTCATCTTGAAAACTTCAATAATAATCTGGGCTGTTCACTCCATTCAGTTTCTCTATAGTAGATATTATTGGATCATTTCCAAAGGTCATCAACTAATCCGTAACAGGTCAATGTTCATTATTGCTCTGGATAATGACATGTCATGAAGTGTCAGAATCCTAGGAAATAAGAACAAAAGCAAAGTTTAATAATGAATATTCATTAAAGTTTTACAAAGTTTATATATGATTTAAAAAACATACAATCTCACTGTATAGTATATTTTGGTAGAGTAATTCATTGCAAATAGCTCAGTGATATTCCCTACAAGGAAAAAGTTGCTGCTACAGGGGAAATGACTATGTATATATATGCATTTAAAAGTAATAACATATTACTTCAGTTTGAAGTTCACATATTATAATGACAGAATGTAAAGCAAACTTGACAATGGAATGTCAGACTCTCCCATGTCATGAAATGGCCATCACTCCCCAACAGCTCTAGCGTGTACAAAATATTTATGTATTACACTTGAAAGCTATGTTGTGCTAAGGTAACCGACAACAGATCCTCTCAGATTAGCAAGTATGTTGTGATCTTTTGCTCTACACCTCTTGAGCAGATAAAGCTACTATTTCATAGGGTACACAGGAAATTTTACAGCAAGAAGAGCAATTGTATGAAGTCATGATAAGCTGGCCCTAAATGAGATAAAAGTTAGCCATCTGGTCAGCTGATAGACAACACAGACATGTGGTATGTTGCAGATGCTGTATCATATTGCTACCATGGTTCTCTTGTTCAGCTACCATGGAAGATCAGCCTCCTGAGAGCCAAGTGATATAGACATCCATGCAGCAAAACCAAGCACCTTTTTGTTAACAGCTATATTAATTACTCTACCCCTAAGTCTCCCATCATTAAATCATTTGGAATATACCTATTGTTATTATATTTACTAAACTGTGCGAAATAAAATGTACTGATAATCAAGCTGAGGCAAAAACAAACAGTAGCTTAAGCTAAGCAATAAATTAGTCTTATGATAATCGCAAGATAAAAAAATGGCAACATTTATACACGGACACATCACATAACATACATAGAATTTACGTGTGGAAAGATCTAATAGGTTACTTGCCAATTTTGTTTCTGGATTGTATTATTTATTCCAAACCTTTTCAACAAAGGTAATTTAGAGTTCTGCCCTCACTGTTTTGTATACAGAACCCAAATGAAGATTCTTGCTCCTCTGCATATTCAAAAACTATCAAATGTCTAAAAAACTTTTCCAGAGCTTCTATTTTGGGAGGTCCGTATTAGAAAATATAAATTTCCCAAAGAGAATGTCTGCTCACAATTTAAATGAAAAAAAAAAAAACTTCTGAAATTTTTCTGAGAAGGAAAAGCTATGTAAATTTACATTAATTTTACCTGGAAATGGACTTATCAATCACAATGGTATACAAGTACTTTAACAAGTACATAATTTTAGAAAAAGTAAAATACAGAAAGAGAGAAATTATTTTTCCAGATTTTATAACTATGAGACTAAATGGACAGAGGGCTATGTGCTCTAACCTGAACATAGCATTAGCCAAAAAAAAATAAAAAGAAAGAAAAAAGTAGGTTAAATCAATTCTTTGGAACATATCTATGTTCTGCTATAGACACTAGACAAGGGAACATCTAAGTATACCTAATCCATTAATCAGAGAAAGCAATGTCCTATATTTTTTTAATGGATGTATGATCATTTACCAAGAGGGAAAAAGAAGAAATACAACAGAAGTTACAAAATCCCAGTATGTTGTCAAATATAAGGTACATCATTAGTTGATATAACATGAAGAAGTAAACTATATCACTTTGAATCTTTATTTTATAATCTATCTATAACTTTAAAAAAACATTTCTAGAAGTAGACTTATTCTGTAGGATTTGACAATTTCTTCTTCCAAGAAGTACTCTTTTTGGTCCATAAAACACCTGATTGTTGCTCTGTAAAAAAATGTAGAATTGCTGTCATTTCTTCAACAACAAATATCTGTTTCACTAATGAATATATGAATAATGAATTTCAATAATGAATATTCATTGGAAGGACTGATGCTGAAGCTGAAACTCCAATACTTTGGCCACCTGATGCAAACAACTGACTCATTTGAAAAGACCCTGATGCTGGGAAATGTTGAAGGCGGGAGGAGAAGGGGACGACGGAGGATGTGATGGTTGGATGGCATCACCAACTCAATGGATATGAGTTTGAGTAAACTCCAGGAGTTGGTGATAGACAGGGAGGCCTAGTGTACTGCAGTCCGTGGGGCTGCAAGAGTCAGACACGACTGAGCAACTGAACTGAATGTAAAATTTATGCTCTGCTACTCTGTCTCTGTCTGTGCCTCTCTGCATAATCAATAACTTTTTGTTTAAAAGCCGAATAACTGTATATCTTTGAGACCTTTAAAATAATTAAACATGTACAGTACCAATGTACACAGCCCAACTGAAGTGATTGCAACATAAATAGCTATGACTAAGTTTCTGTACACACAGCTAACCGACAACTACTCCCTAACAACCACCAGGCAGACAGTGACTGAGACACATCCTAATTTCAGAGACATTAAAAGGAGAAAAAATATGCATCTTAGAATTTATTAAAATAATTTCTTGAATATATAGAATCTATTACTTCAAGAGTTCAGAACTACAAAAACTACTACCCAATTGAACGTTGAAAGTAAATTACCTGAAGCATATGACATTAGTTCATATATTCCCAATTATCGTGATAACAGTAAACATTTCCAAATTTATACTATGTACTATAGGCTTGTACATCTGTTTTACTCTTAAGAAATAGTTAAAGGTTTTTTAGAACACTGTTCTGGAAATACGCTTATGATGTAATATTCCAATTAGGAAAGAAATGGTAGTAGTCTTTGAATTTTGTACATTATGATAGATTATACTATAGCAAAGTATTTTCTACATTTATGTAACCCAAAGCTTATCAAAAATATGAGAAGTTTTAAATAAGAAAACAATTTTGCTGCTTACTCTTCTACCAGACATTTATTGAGAAGCAACTTCCAGGCACTAGAATGATGAATAACTGATCTTTGAAAGGAGATATAGACAAGCAAATACCAATATGATACATTACCAACATAATACAATATCTGTGCTTTTATTAAAGTACATTCAGAGGAGGAACATCTAATGAGGAAAATGGACACCTTATACCTAAGAAGATATACATTTCATATGTGAAAAGACACACATAAGCAGTCAATGTTAGTTATAAAAATAGAAACTAAACTAGAAAAAAGTGCCCATAAAAATCTAAAAAAAAAGTCACCTTTTCTGATTTAAACACTTCATTCTACAACTGACACAATGCTCAATTAAGTTCCTTTTTAATATCTATCATCTTATTTCATTCTAATAAATGTACTATCTTACAAATTCATAAAAAGATCACATCGGTCCAATTTTAACTTTCTATTTAATTAAGCAAATATTATTGGATCCATTACATCCAAAGCAACTCTGCAGAAACTACAAAAGCCACTACCCTTGGGAAGTTCAGAATCTAAAACGGGGGAGATAAGGAGTAATGGCACAAGAAGAGCACATCATATACTGAATAAAATATGGTAAACAGGGCTTAAGAGAAGCAAGCACAAGTTTATGTATAAGGTGATTTATTAAGAGAAGAGAGAGCACAGTTGGCAAGGTATTTAGGAAAAGCTTCTTAGAACAATTAGCATTTGAAGGGATCTTATAAAGGGATTGAAAGGACAGGCCAGGCAAAGGATTCAGGAATAAAGAAATGGAAGGAAGGAAGGAAGGAAGTATATATTTAGGCATAGTGTGACCATTTTAGAGTATACAAAAGGAAAAAACTGGAAAACAGAAGTAGAAATACATGTTGGAGCGACACTTATTTAATGTTAATGTACTTATCATTAAGTACATTAAGACATTTGGGGCACAGAATTTTAAAGTTAAAACAAGTATTCAGAATCAAAATTAAATTACTTATCTATCTTCATTTCTACAGTTATCCGATGTCAAACACGATGATCATATAAAATGGATTCAAAAATCAATAGGGTAGAATCCCTGCCTTCAAAAATTCTAGAGGGGAAGAAAGCACATAAATAATATGATATACATCTTACCAGAGATACAAAGCACTATATTGCAGTAGCATATATTAGATGGTAATTAATTATGTACAGAAAATATCAGGAAAGGCATAAAGAGGTAACATTTGAGCTGGGCTGTAAGAGTAAAAATAAAGCCTCTAAATATGTGTTCTATAACAGAAATTTATACATACATATATATATATACATACATACACACACACACACACACACACACACATATATATATACTTACTTCAGTGGTAAATTAACTTTCCTCAGTGTTTGATAGTTGCTTTTTCTCTAAAACATTTCTATATTCTCTAAGTAAGTCTCTCAATATTTTTCTACTAAATGAATGTCTTCCTAGTAAGTTCTACATATTAATTGTTTTTCCAACTTAGTATAATCATTGATCCCTACCAAATTATTCAGTCCTCTATTATAGTCATGTCCATAGCATTTTTATACAGTATTAAATTTGTGCTACATTAATTTTTACTTTGGGCTTCTCTGGTGGCTCAGCAGTAGAGAACCTGCCTGCAGTGCAGGAGATGTGGGTTAGACCTCTGGGTTGAGAAAATCCCCTGGAGAAGGAAATGGCAACCCATTCCAGTATTCTTGGCTGGGAAATCCCATGGACAGAGGAGCCTGGCGGGCTCTGTCTATGGGGTTGTAAAAGAGTAGAACACAACTTAATGACTAAAAAACACAATTTCTACTTTGCTTATGAGCTACTTACAGATATTTCATACTTGTACCTGTAGAAAATTCAGTTTAGGATTCACCTCCTATAGAAGGCCTCTGCCTACTCAACCCTGGTTTAGTAACCTGTGCACACAATAAATAATTTTTCATTATAATAATATATTACCTTTTCTCTCCAATAGATTCTCTACCCTTGGGAAAAAGGAACACCTTTATAATCTTTGTATCATTATTAGTATGTTGCCTAGCATGGTAGGTATGTGATATATTTTAACTAAATCAGTGAATGACTACAAAGAAATTTAGAACATGATACTTCAAACAAACAAACCTAAGACCTGAGTCCTGGCTCTACCACCACCTAGCTGTATGACCTTGAGAAGATCACATACTTTCTGCTCTCATCCGTAAAAAACCAAAGAACAAAAATAACTATACAAACTATCAACTACAGTCCTATCTGCTTCAAATGTGTGAGATAAAATACTGTCTCTACCAGCAAGCAATAATCCCTGTTCATGTAGAGAATGGGTCTTTTACAATTCCCTCACTCTCTTGCATGGTACCTAAAATTGGCAGGAGCACAGAGGAAACACTAAAGAAGTGCCCAGAGGTGAGGCAGGACAGGACATTTTGGGAACTACTTGATAGCATAATGTGGCCAGAACATGCTACTAGCCAAATAGAGAGATGGTGAGAAGCAAGCAGAGGTCAGATAGCCAGGCCTTTTATTAGCCCTGTTAAGAAATCTGGACTTTATCCTAGAGGCAATAGGGAACTATTTCACCGATTAAAATTTCTTCTCTGGCTTAACACTTGATGAACATTTTTACGGTAGCTACTACTATTTGAAGTTATTGTTAGATAGCAAATAGCACCTCCACCAATGACAGTGACCAATATTTCAAAGAATAAGATGATAATGATATTAGTCATTTTAAAGATTTTTCCTGGGAATTGGGCAGCATCCCATCTAGCAAACAGATGGGATGCTGCCCAATTCATGAATCATTTAATAAAGCCAATTAGATCTTTTAAAATTAAAAAAGAGAGAGAATATTCTTATTTGGCAAAATAAAAAGCTGGCAAACTGGAGTTTGCCATTTCTTTGCTTAAAGCAAAAAAGGTCTGTTAATGTCTAGAAACAAACTCTTGTTAAGTCATTCAGACTATGCTTGAATACTTGTTCAAAACTTCATAAAGTCAAATTTCCTCCTGCCTTCCTAGGCATTAACTTTGAGATTGTTATAAAATAAATCTAATTGTGACAAATCTTCAAATTCTTGAAGATTTATGTCTCCCTTTAAAACTTTTCAAAGCTATCTGCAAAATATTCCAGCTTACTGGAATGTGAAAATTTTTATCTCAAATGGTTAAAATAAAAGGTTTAGTGTTAAAGGGATAAACCTTCAACTATTGGCCACATATTACTAATTTCCTTAGGGTTTCTATAGTGCTATTAAGGATACGACAGATAGTACAGAATGTGACAGCGTTTACTAGCCTAATACTAGTAAATTTATGTGATAATATACTAGTAAGTAGGTGAAACCACACTTAAGTAGTACTAATTAATTTTCCAATAGTGTATCACGGAAGGCCTATCATCAGCTCGTCTGAGTGAGTCAGCTTAAACCAAGGTATAGAAACTTTGCTTAACAAGGTGATTTTAAGTTGCAAGGCAGCCTTAATTACAATAGTTAACAGAACCAAGATACAAAACAATCTCAAGAGAACGGAGCAATGGATCAAATCTAATAATTTTTAACCCTGGAGTTCTGTTTTCAGTGCAGATGACCAACTCTACAAGAATATTCAGGTTGCAAATTCTACAGAGGCCACGCAGCTGACATAATGAGAGGAGCTGGCCAGAAGAGAGCTGTGGCTAGCTGAAAAGAACAAAGGGGAAGCCACCAGGCAGTTTCAGTTAGTTATTGTTTCTAAGCTGTAAAGAGGAGCTGGAAATTCATCCAGACTTATTCAGAAAACTCTCTGATTTTTAATTGCTCATAATTAATTCACACTCTTTATATAAAATGCTCTTAGAAAACTCAACACATAAATATATAAATTCTCTGTATACTATTATACGTATATGTGTGTGTGTATATATATATGAACTCTCTTTATACTAATGTCTCATATTACTGTGGTCTCAATAAAAATTTCAATAGTTTTTCTGAGAGGCAAACAAGGTGTTTCTAAATAGACAAAAAGCAAAACCAGGAAAAGATCTGAAAAAGAAGGACAACCAGGAAGAACTAATCCTACTAAATACTAAAGCATTACAAAATTTCATTTTTCAAACACTGTGGTATTAACACACGAGAAGCCATACAGATACAATAGAAAGTGATTTAGAATCTCAAATTGAGGGGAAATGAATTATAAAATAAACAAGACAATTGGATGGCTACCTGAAAAAAAAAGTGAGATCCATAGCTGGTACCTGGACCCACTGCAGTGGAAGCAGAGTCTTAACCACTGAAACACCAGGGAATTCCCTGAGGTGCTTATTTTTAAATATATCAAGTTTTCCTATAAAATACTAACAGCCTATTAGAAAAATGGACAAAGGATACCAACAGTCAATTCATATTCTTATTTGAAATGAGAGAATGTCAATTAGAACTACACTTATATACCATCTTTCACCTATCAGATTCACAACAATTCCAAAGTTTAATAACATATTAGTGAAGTTAAAAAAAAAAAAAACTCTCAGGCGCTGTGAAAGCTAAAATGATAAAACCTCTAAGAAGAGAAATTTACTAATATCCGTAAATATTTCAAGCGCAGGACTTCCCTTCCCCAGTGGTGCCGTGGATGTGAATCCACCTGCCAATGCAGTGAGCACAGGTTCAGTCCCTGTTCCAGGAAGATCCCACATGCTGCGGGCAATTAAAGCCTACGAACCGCAACTACCGAGCTTGCACTCTAGAGCCCATGAGCTGCAACTAATGAAGCCCGTGTGCCTAGAGCCTGTGCTATGCAACAAGAGAAGCCACCACAATGAGGAGCCCATGCACCACAATGAGGAGCAGCCCCTCTACCCTGCACGACTAGACAAAGCCTACATAAAGCAACGGAGATGCAGCACAGCCAAAATAAATTTTTAAAAAGAGTATTACAATATTTCAAGTGTACATACTCTTTGACTGAACAAATTCTCTTCTAACGATTTATTCTATAAATATGTTCATGTATGAGTGAAATGGCAGAGGCAGGTATTTATTACTTGCTCCAGCAAAAGACTGAATATAGCCTAGATGTCCAACAGGATGCTGGTTAAACAAAATGTAGTAATCACTTATGCCAGGAACACCAAACCTGGGTATAACATTCAAGCTTGACTAAAGAAGAACACAGACAAAATGGGATATACTCAGAGGACAGCAAAGAGACTGGTGAAGTTACCTGGAACCATGCTTCTCAGAATTCGTCTTCTCAGTACTTGCCTCATTCTAGACATCCTCCCTAGGTAAAGTGAAGTCACTCAGTTGTGTCCGACCCTTTGTGACCCCATGGACTGCAGCCCACCAGGGTCCTCTGTCCATAGGATTTTCCAGGCAAGAGTACTGGAGTGGGTTGCCATTGCCTTCTCCCTAGGTAAACGCATTCTCTATTATCTATGTGCTGACAACTTCAAACTTTATGTCCAGTACCATTTTTTCAGCTGCCCCCTGGACTTGCCCACAAGTATAAACTAAAGAGATCCAAAACCAATCATTCTTCTAAAATCTTTCTCCTACATGCTATATTTGGCTAATGGCACTGTAAAATCAACAATTCTGTCCCAAATATTCTCCCACTGTAAATCTATCCTGCACATTGTGACCAGAGTAAGTTTTGTAAAACAGAGATTTTATGTTAGTTGCCAATGAAAACTTATTGTTTCCTAATGCTAAATATATGCCCTTCAAAGTTTTTCCCATCTCCAGTTACCACCCCACCATCTCTCTATATCCTCCACAATCTAATCACACCAATCTACTTGTTATCTAACATGTCCCATTGTTCATTTTCCACACTATTATTCATGCCATCTGTAGGACCCCAAACAGCTGATCTAGAATGATAAGATACCAGGAAACTACAGGGGAAAGTATTTTGGCTCAGTATAAGAAAGGAATTTGAAATAGAACTATCCAAAGGCAAAGACAATGAGTTCCTTATTACTAAAGTTACATACTCCAATTTTTAACAGATTAACTAAGACCTCAATAGAGATACTGAAAAGAAGTCCAGTAGCATATTGTAACTGACTGGACAAGTCTTAAAGTTCCTTCTGATCACTGATACTGTAAGAACCCTGGCATTTGAGAACTCTTGGTCTTAATGTAGTACCTCAAAGTTACTTATTACTGAGTTTCAACAAGGTTTATAGGCATATAGACCAACCTATACTACATCTTTAACTGATCTAACAATTTCATAATAAGTATCTCAAATCTTATGATATGAAATTACAAAAAATTAGGAAATGTATTTTCCCCAATATCAAGACTAGACTAGGATGCCCACTTTCACTTCTTTTCAACATAGTACTGGAAAATTCAGTCAGAAAAAATATAAGAAAAAAAAGAAAAGGAAAATTAAAGGCATCCAAAGTGGAAAAAAAGAAATACAACTATCTCTATTCACAGATAACATGATTTTATAGAATAGTACAAACAACACACATATAAAGTTCATAAGGCAATGGCACCCCACTCCAGTACTCTTGCCTGGAGAATCTCATGGATGGAGGAGCCTGGTGGGCTACAGACATGAGTTTGAGTGAACGCTGGGAGTTGGTGATGGACAGGGAGGCCTGGCATGCTGTGATTCATGGGGTCACAGAGTCGGACACAACTGAGTGACCGAACTGAGGGATGAAGCATTTAAATATTTATTTAAATATTTTTTAATATTCTGTGAGATGTGGACAATGAAGACTGCAAAACATAGCTGAAAGGAATTAAAGTGAAGTTGCTCAGTCATGTCCGACTCTTTGTGACCCCATGGACTGTAGCCTACCAGGANTGAGATGGCTGGATGGCATCACCGACTCGATGGACATGATTTTGAGTGAACTCTGGGAGTTGGTGATGGAGAGGGAGGCCTGGCATGCTGCAATTCATGGATTCAGACACGACTGTGCAACTGCACTGAACTGAACTGAACTGAATGTATAGAGTCATCTCTTGAGTTGCTAGGGCCAGTGAGTTCTTTGGCAAAATTCTGTTAGCCTTTGCTCTGCTTGATTTTGTACTCCAAGGCCCAACTTTTCTGTTACTCCAGATGTTTCTTGACTTCCTACTTTTACATTCCAATCCCTTATGCTGAAAGGATTATCTTTTTTGGTATTAATTCTAGAAGATTTTGTAAGTCTTCATAGAACTGGTCATCTTCAGCTTCTTCAGCATTAGTGATTGGGACCTAGATTTGGATATTCTGATGCGAAATCTTTTGCTTTGGAAATGTACCAAGGTCATCCTGTCATTTTTGAGATTGCACCCAAGTACTGCATTTTAGAGTCTTTCATTGATTATGAGGACTACTGCCTTTCTTTTGTATCATTCTTACCCACAGTAGTATATATAATGGTTAAGTGAATTAAATTGACTCATCCCAACCCATTTTAGTCCTGTAATTCTTAAGATATCAATGATTACTCTTGCCATCTCCTTCTTGACCATGTCCAAGTTACCTTGATTCATGGACCTAACATTCAAGGTTCCTATGCAATATTGTTCTTTATAGCATTGGATTTTCCTTTCACCAGAGACTCATCTACCACTGAAAGTCATTTCCACTTGTGCCCAGCCTCTTCATTCTTTCTGGCTACTGCTGCTGCTGCTAAGTCGCTTCAGTCATGTCCAACTATGTGCGACCCCATCGACGGCAGCCCACCAGGCTCCCCTGTTCCTGGGATTCTCCAGGCAAGAACACTGGAGTGGGTTGCCATTTCCTTCTCCAATGCGTGAAAGTGAAAAGTGAAAGTGAAGTCACTCAGTCGTGTCCGACTCTTAGCAACCCCACAGACTGCAGCACACCAGGCTCCTCCATCAATGGGATTTTCCAGGCAAGAGTACTGGAGTGGGGTGCCATTGCCTTCTTTCTGGAACTATTAGTAATTGCCCTCCTTTCTTTCCTCCCCAGTGGCGTATTGGATACTTCCAACCTGGGGGGCTCATCTTTCAGTGTCATATCTTTTTGTCTTTTTATACTGTTCATGGGGTGATTTGTCACAGCTAAAATACTGGAGTGGTTTGCCATTGCATCTTCCAGCAGACCACGTTTTGTCAGAACTCTCTGCTATGACCCAGCCATCTTGGGTGGCCCTGCACGGCATGGCTCCTAGCTTCACTGAGTCACACAAGCCCCTTCGCCACGACAAGACTGTGATCAGTGAAAGGGATCCCGGAAGCACAGTCTTAGTGGTGCCCTTGGAGTCACTGTGTTTTGATAACTTGATACAACCAATGTTACTGCCAGCGTGTAGTTGAAATTGTACATGGTTATGCATTAAGTTTTCAGAACACACAATCCCTTTGGTGGTATTGAAGTTTTCTTGACCAAAATCTGCCTATATGTACCACATTCTAGACTTTGTGCAGGCTGAATTTCCCATTTTCAAGGCTTCCACTTATATAGGATTTCTTAAGAATATTTAAGACCTGAGTCTTACATATTTTGATAATATTCAATAAATTTGCATACATCCCTAGACTCCCAAAGAGATACCACTTTCTGAGTGAATCATTGCCATGTATGGCAGTCTGTTATAGGCTAACTTCTTATTTAGCTTTCATAACAGTAAATTATCTGTGCAATGGATAACTTTGAAGTTGCTACATTTGCAATATAAAGTTTGGAAAATATTAATGGCAAAGATCATATTGGGAGAAAAAATTAGTTTTTATTTGAATAAATGCTTTTATATTTTAGAAATGTATATTTCTACCATGAATAACTGAAGTCTCCATTACTTGTCCAATGTATTCACTGATTTTTCTCATGTGATACATATTTATAAGGGATCTGCCTTCGCCTGGAAGACTATCAGACCTCAGGATATTGCAGTGAACACCTCAAAATTCCCCTACAGCAAACTTTGAATGGAGGAGGAAACAGTCAAAAAATCAGATAAATATACATAAGTGTGCTCTGCTCATTCACTCAGTCGTGTCTGACTCTGTGCAACCCCACAGGCTCTAGCCCACCAGCTTCCTCAGTCCATGGAATGTTACAGGCTAGAATAGCAGAACTGATTGCCATTTCCTACTTCATGGGTTCTTCTAGAACCAGAAACTGAACCTGTGTTTCTTCTGGAACCTGCATTGGCAGGCAGATTCTTTACCACCGTGGCACCTGGGGTATAAGGTATCAATAAATGCAATGATCAAAATGAAACACAGTAACAGAATAGAAGTTAGGGGTTGAGACAGGTGGGTAGATGACTACTGTAATTTGGGTGATCAGTCTTTCTGAAGAAGTGACATATTAGCTGAGATTTAAATTGCAAAAGGAGTGAGCATGGCAAACATATAAGAAAAGGACATTGAAGTTAGACCTATAACTGAATCGCGTAACATTTTTCACTCAGGTTCTAAACAACAACATCAAAGAATTCTGAAAGTTGTAGTCATGGTACCTCCAATTATGTTACCAAAATTAACATTTCAGATGACATCATCGGTGGGATTGTAGGGCCATTCCAAGTTTCTCATCAATAGTTATGGTGTTTCTACCAAAGACTGGCTCTAGAAACATAGTTTTAAGGATTATCTCAGTCAACATTTTTCCCATAGCCTTAGGCCACTACTGCATATATGAACTTATTTTATTAACAACATAGGAGTTTTAAAACAAATCAGGTTGGGGAAAAAGTCCTAACATCCATCAAGGATCAAGGTACCAAGGATCAAGGTTCAATACAACTTGTGATGATGAAAATGCTCTATGTATATATATTGTCCAGTATGGCAGCCACCTGTTACATGTGGCTATTGAACACCTGAAATGTGTCCAAGATAACAGAGGAACTGATTTTGAAATTATACTTCATTAATTTAAATGTAAATACACTGATTAATATAGTAGTTAAAAGGATATCTTGAATATAGTATATTTATAATTTTTAATGAATTAGTCATGTTGCTGCCTCTACACTTTCACAGTTGGTTTTCTTTGGCAAACTGAAATATAGTTTTTACCTGTTTATGGTTTTGGAGGTAATGGTGCAAAACTCAACATAGAGAAGTACTGAATTGAAACAATATACAAGCAATAATAAACTAAAGAGAGTTAACCTCTGTTCCCTTAATGTATTTTGTGTTCAATCATAATTTTCAGTGTTTCTGACTAGTAAAAACTAGTAGTGACAAAATCTGAGTTAGGAAAAGTCTGTAAGGATATTCTGGGGGAAAAATAGGTATTATTGTGGTGTATCCCTGCTTTCCCTCAACTAAACTAAGAGTTTAATAGGAATGATTGATAGCATAGAAATAATGCAGACTAACAGTTTATCTATCTTTTGCATTGATAGTAATAAAAAGTCTGATTTTTTAATCAAACAAATGATTATTTTAATTATGATGATTGCTTGCTATTAATCTAAAAAAATAAAAACCTGTAGTAATCAACTGTGAAAGTACATACTGTTCAGTAAGCCCTAGAATGAAGTTATTGTAAGTAAAAAATTAATGGGAAAGAGGAAGACAAGCCTTTCCGATTATCAAGATTTTCCAGAAACAATTTTGATTACTTTTGTAAGTCAAGCTTGGCAGATGAAATAAAATATATATGCTTCATTCATATGTGGTTGCAATGTTAGTTTTGTATGAACTAGACCACATGAGACATAGTCAAAACATTAAAACTATTTCAGTATTATCCAAGACCATCTTTTAAAATGTATATTTATTTTTGTCTTCAACTTTAGGCTTAGAAATGAATGATCAATGCATATTTGTAAAACTCTATTACAGACATGTTTGTAGTTATAATTAGTAATATACAAGTAATTTTTAAAATTTTTCAAATAATTAACCATTTTTGCTATTGAGTTTGAACACCAGAGAATGGGTGAGCTAAACAATGTATCAACAACTCATTTTAGGCATAAAGTAACTCTCCAGCTCAGTTTTCCTTTTAGAAAATAATGGTGTCAATGTAGCCCAATTCAAAAACAAAAAACGATAAGCCATAAATACCTAACATTAAGAAACACTGTATTGACAAAAAATGATTTTATATTGTTTTTATTTACTCTTGAATAGAGTGTTTATCAATTTAAGCAAAGTGATTTTCTTTAACATCATCCCTTTGAATATTAATTCATTTGCGTTCAATTAATAGTACTTGCTTCACACAATAATCAATAACCAACTTTTAAGGAATGAATGGATGGCATCAAGTGGGATTCATCTATATTTATAATGGTTACTAAGTGAATTACAATTGCAAATTATTGTTTAGCCACACAATACAAGTTAAAAAATGTTGAATAGCACTGAAATCTTGCAAAAAAAGATAAATGAGGATTTATTTCTGTCTTTGGAAGACAGAGAAAAAGCTTAAATTGCTCAACTAAATAAACCATTCTTCACTTTCCTGTGAATTTGTATCCTCATGAAGAAATGCAGGCAGGATAATGTATTCCCAATTGAACTTTCAGCTATATCCCCCAACATACAAGTTATAAATAATCACAACTAAAATGAATATTTGAAATGTGTGTGATTGAGCAAAGAGGGATATACTCACCAATTTAAATGCTTTTCATAAACCTCACCTTTTTTTTTAAGTTTTATTTTTTAGTTTGTTTTGCTTTACAATACTGTATTTGTTTTGCCATACATTGACATGAATCAGCCACGAGTGTATATGAGCTCCTTTTTTCAACACTTCGAGACTAATTTGGTTTGCTCTTTATTATTTGCCATATTGTTTTATTCACTTGGCATCCTCTTTCTGGGATATACATGCTTTATTACTTTCCGTTTACTACTTTACCTAAAACAAATGCCTTCTTTCCAGTCATTGCAGTAATAGGCTTGCCACCTAAATTCCCCAGTGCTTTATTTTCTAAACACAAGTAAGCATCTGCCCTATACTCAGAGTACGATGCAGCTTATGTTAGACTCTTCTAACTCTGCATTTATTTTTATTTATTCCTCATTTTTGTCCTTTGTCGCTATACCTGTTTTCTTCTACATTCTATTGACCTGGCGTTAGATATCTCATCAAGATACTGTTTTCATTTCATGTAGCACTGATGTGCACTTGCTTCTAGGGTGGTCCCTTTCCTCCTAGCATTTCACCTTCCCTAGACTGCACTCCACCAAGAACTGCTATAACTTCTAGTCTTTAAATCTCATTTCCCCTTCTCTCGAAAAGAAGTATTTCACTTGTCCACCATGGTCCTCAGCCTGGTAGACATAGATTATTTTGCATTAATACCTTCCTTTGTTATGATGTGTGTTAACTTCCTTTTCTATAGTACCCCTGTGAAGGGCCTGTTAAAGTCTAGTCAACATCATCTTTCTTCATCTTCAAAGATTTTCTGAAATTCTTCTTAATTTATGCATCTTCCAGCTAAGTACAAGAGACACACCATCTCTTTTATGCAAAAATATTGCCATCTTAAGCTTCTATACTTTCAGTTCAATTGCGTTCACTCAGTTGTGTCCCACTTTCTGTGACTCCATGGACTGCAGCATGCCAGGCTTTCCTGTCCATCACCAACCCCCAGAGCTTGCCCAAACTTACGTTCATTAGGTTGGTGATGCCATCCAGTCTCCTCATCCTCTGTCATCCCCTTCTCCTGCCTTCAATCTTTCCCAGCATCAGGGTCTTTTGCAATGAGTCAGTTTTTCTCATCAGGTGGCCAGAGTATGCTTTCTACACTTTCACAAACTGTCCAATCTTATCTATCAATTTTATTTAATCATCTGTCATCAAATTACTTCTTGCTTAGAATAATTTTTAAAAACCATTCAACGGCATCAGTAGTTGCCCAAGCCTCCATTATTTAGCTGAAAAGTTATGAAACGTATTAACTTATATTTGTTTTGCAGAAGATTCTCCTTTTTATTCTTTTTAAAATTTTTTCTTTAACAGTAAGCAAATATTGTTACTCATATTAGTTTCACTTGCTAGATGTGAAACTAATAGCAAATCATTACTGTGAACCAATAGCAAAAGTGATAATTTGCTATGGGTATGCTATGTGATAATCATTAACCCCTAATCCCTCTGGACCGGTTTAGAATATCACTATTTTATTGGACATCAGGTTGTCTGTTGAGGATTTTGAGTTTAAGGAAGGGTAGTTACCTTTTGAACTCCCTATTTAAGTAAATAAACCATCAGTAACAACAGCAGCAAAACAATAGCAACAGAAGGAATGTTTTCAAGACCATATTAGCATAAAGCAATTAGGTGTTGGTAATGAGGATTAGTGCCCCCTGTTATGGCAACAACTGCCCGTGAACTCTGAAACAAAGTCCCTTAGGAATCTTTCAGAGTTTTTTCCTTCCTAGTTTCTTGGGAATTCTCTACTCCATCTACCCTTATCTCTTAGGAACAAATCTTTAATTCAACGTAGGCATTTAACACCTAATTTGTTGATAAATAACTGTGTATGCCTTGGAAAGACAAGAAAAAAACAAATTTCCTTCCAGCACATTTTTCTCCTGGGCATCTGGTCTGTTTTCCTCCCTTCCCTCTTAAGCTTCTGCACTTGCTTGGAGCTTTCGCATAGTCTCATTTCTGCCCAGTATATATTTCTTATTGCTAATTGTCTGCGCTACATTTCACATTCTCTCAGCTCAATGAAGATCCTGCTCTTAGTATACTTAGTACTGGGGGAAAATGTGACTGATTGACGAGGGAGTCATAAAAAGGATACTCCATAGATCTAGCTCCACTCTTGATTCTTGTTACGTCGCTTCATGAAATATCCTCNGAATTATAAAATAAACAAGACAATTGGATGGCTACCTGAAAAAAAAAGTGAGATCCATAGCTGGTACCTGGACCCACTGCAGTGGAAGCAGAGTCTTAACCACTGAAACACCAGGGAATTCCCTGAGGTGCTTATTTTTAAATATATCAAGTTTTCCTATAAAATACTAACAGCCTATTAGAAAAATGGACAAAGGATACCAACAGTCAATTCATATTCTTATTTGAAATGAGAGAATGTCAATTAGAACTACACTTATATACCATCTTTCACCTATCAGATTCACAACAATTCCAAAGTTTAATAACATATTAGTGAAGTTAAAAAAAAAAAAAACTCTCAGGCGCTGTGAAAGCTAAAATGATAAAACCTCTAAGAAGAGAAATTTACTAATATCCGTAAATATTTCAAGCGCAGGACTTCCCTTCCCCAGTGGTGCCGTGGATGTGAATCCACCTGCCAATGCAGTGAGCACAGGTTCAGTCCCTGTTCCAGGAAGATCCCACATGCTGCGGGCAATTAAAGCCTACGAACCGCAACTACCGAGCTTGCACTCTAGAGCCCATGAGCTGCAACTAATGAAGCCCGTGTGCCTAGAGCCTGTGCTATGCAACAAGAGAAGCCACCACAATGAGGAGCCCATGCACCACAATGAGGAGCAGCCCCTCTACCCTGCACGACTAGACAAAGCCTACATAAAGCAACGGAGATGCAGCACAGCCAAAATAAATTTTTAAAAAGAGTATTACAATATTTCAAGTGTACATACTCTTTGACTGAACAAATTCTCTTCTAACGATTTATTCTATAAATATGTTCATGTATGAGTGAAATGGCAGAGGCAGGTATTTATTACTTGCTCCAGCAAAAGACTGAATATAGCCTAGATGTCCAACAGGATGCTGGTTAAACAAAATGTAGTAATCACTTATGCCAGGAACACCAAACCTGGGTATAACATTCAAGCTTGACTAAAGAAGAACACAGACAAAATGGGATATACTCAGAGGACAGCAAAGAGACTGGTGAAGTTACCTGGAACCATGCTTCTCAGAATTCGTCTTCTCAGTACTTGCCTCATTCTAGACATCCTCCCTAGGTAAAGTGAAGTCACTCAGTTGTGTCCGACCCTTTGTGACCCCATGGACTGCAGCCCACCAGGGTCCTCTGTCCATAGGATTTTCCAGGCAAGAGTACTGGAGTGGGTTGCCATTGCCTTCTCCCTAGGTAAACGCATTCTCTATTATCTATGTGCTGACAACTTCAAACTTTATGTCCAGTACCATTTTTTCAGCTGCCCCCTGGACTTGCCCACAAGTATAAACTAAAGAGATCCAAAACCAATCATTCTTCTAAAATCTTTCTCCTACATGCTATATTTGGCTAATGGCACTGTAAAATCAACAATTCTGTCCCAAATATTCTCCCACTGTAAATCTATCCTGCACATTGTGACCAGAGTAAGTTTTGTAAAACAGAGATTTTATGTTAGTTGCCAATGAAAACTTATTGTTTCCTAATGCTAAATATATGCCCTTCAAAGTTTTTCCCATCTCCAGTTACCACCCCACCATCTCTCTATATCCTCCACAATCTAATCACACCAATCTACTTGTTATCTAACATGTCCCATTGTTCATTTTCCACACTATTATTCATGCCATCTGTAGGACCCCAAACAGCTGATCTAGAATGATAAGATACCAGGAAACTACAGGGGAAAGTATTTTGGCTCAGTATAAGAAAGGAATTTGAAATAGAACTATCCAAAGGCAAAGACAATGAGTTCCTTATTACTAAAGTTACATACTCCAATTTTTAACAGATTAACTAAGACCTCAATAGAGATACTGAAAAGAAGTCCAGTAGCATATTGTAACTGACTGGACAAGTCTTAAAGTTCCTTCTGATCACTGATACTGTAAGAACCCTGGCATTTGAGAACTCTTGGTCTTAATGTAGTACCTCAAAGTTACTTATTACTGAGTTTCAACAAGGTTTATAGGCATATAGACCAACCTATACTACATCTTTAACTGATCTAACAATTTCATAATAAGTATCTCAAATCTTATGATATGAAATTACAAAAAATTAGGAAATGTATTTTCCCCAATATCAAGACTAGACTAGGATGCCCACTTTCACTTCTTTTCAACATAGTACTGGAAAATTCAGTCAGAAAAAATATAAGAAAAAAAAGAAAAGGAAAATTAAAGGCATCCAAAGTGGAAAAAAAGAAATACAACTATCTCTATTCACAGATAACATGATTTTATAGAATAGTACAAACAACACACATATAAAGTTCATAAGGCAATGGCACCCCACTCCAGTACTCTTGCCTGGAGAATCTCATGGATGGAGGAGCCTGGTGGGCTACAGACATGAGTTTGAGTGAACGCTGGGAGTTGGTGATGGACAGGGAGGCCTGGCATGCTGTGATTCATGGGGTCACAGAGTCGGACACAACTGAGTGACCGAACTGAGGGATGAAGCATTTAAATATTTATTTAAATATTTTTTAATATTCTGTGAGATGTGGACAATGAAGACTGCAAAACATAGCTGAAAGGAATTAAAGTGAAGTTGCTCAGTCATGTCCGACTCTTTGTGACCCCATGGACTGTAGCCTACCAGGATTCTCTGTCCATGGGATTTTCCAGGCAAGAGTACTAGAGTGGGTTGCCATTTCCTTCTCCAGGGATCTTCCCAACACAGGGATTGAACCTGGTCTCCCGCATTGTAGGTGGACACTTTACTATATGAAGCCACCAGGAAAGGAATTAAAGTACATCTAAATAAATGGAAAAACACCCGGTGAATAATGAAATATAAATAAATCAAAGACATGAATGGAAGACTTAATGTTGTTAAGATGACAATACTACTTAAGGTGACCTACAAATTCAATGCAACTCCTATCAAAATCCTGATGACATTTTTTGCACAAATTCATATTGAATT
This sequence comes from Neotragus moschatus, assembly GCA_006410615.1. Taxonomy (NCBI): domain Eukaryota; kingdom Metazoa; phylum Chordata; class Mammalia; order Artiodactyla; family Bovidae; genus Neotragus; species Neotragus moschatus. The sequence continues at coordinate 94,953 of SJYA01002344.1, read as the reverse complement.
TCAAGGGAACCAGAATAGCCAAACAACCTTGAAAAAGGACAAAGCTGGAAGACTCACATTTTTCAATTTCAAAACTTACTACAAAATCACAACAATCAAAACAGTGTGTTACTGACATAAGGCCAGACAAACAGACCAATGGGATGGACCTGAAAGACCAGGAATAAACCCTCACATCTATGATCAACTGATTTTTTGACAAGGATACCAAGACCATTCAGTGGGGAATAATGGTCTCTTCCACAACTAATGCTGCAAAAACTTAAGAGCCACCTGCAAAAGAATGAAGTGGAACCCTTACTTTATACCATATATGTAAAAATTCATTCAAATAGACCAAAGATGCTAATCTAGAAGCTAAAACTATGAGGCTCAGAGAAGGAAATATGGAGGCAAATCTTCATGACTTTGATTTTGGCAGTGATTTCTTAAATATAACACTAAAGGCATAGGTGACAATATTTAAAAAAACAGGTAAATGGAACTTCACAACAATTGAAAATTTGTGCATCAAAGGACACTATGAAGAGAGTGAAGACAACTCACAAAATGGAAGAAAACATTTGCAAACCATATCTAATAAAGTTTCAATACTCTACAAAGAATTCCTACAACTAAGTATCAATACTATAAGACAACTTACTTAAAGGAATGGCCAATAAACACATGAAAAGATATTAAACATCAGTCATTAAGGAAATGCAAATCAAAACCACAAAGAGGTATCATTTTGTAGCTACTGCTGCTGCTGCTAAGTCGCTTCAGTAGTGTCCAACTCTGTGCGATCCCATAGATGGAAGCCAACCAGGCTCCCTCGTCCCTGGGATTCTCCAGGCAAGAGTACTGGAGTGGGCTGCCATTGCCTTCTCCAATGCATGAACGTGAAAAGTGAAACTGAAGTCGCTCAGCTGCGTCTGACTCGTAGCGACCCCATGGACTGCAGCCTACCAGGCTCCGACGCTCATGGGATTTTCCAGGCAAGAGTACTGGAGTGGGGTGCCATCGCCTTCTCCGTCGTAGCTACTAGAGATGCTATAAATTAAGAGAATAAGTGTTGAGGCGCATGGAGAAACTGAGACCCTCCTACATTGCTCGTAGGAATGTAAAATGGTACAGCCACTGAGGCAGAGTATAGCAGTTCCTCAGGTAAACACAGAATTACCATATAACCCAGAATTTCTATGCCTAGGTATACAATATACACCCAAAAGAATTAAGAACAAGGACTCAAACAGATATTTATACAACAGTGTAAATAGCAGCATTCTTCACAATAGCCAGAAGTTGAAAAAAATCCAAATGCCATCAACTGATAAACAAAATTTGGTAAAATGGAGCACTATTCAACCACAAAAAAGGGATGGAATTCTGATACCTGCTACAACAGGGGTGAAACTATAAACACTGTGCCAAGTATAAAAGGCAGACACAGAAGGAAAAACGCAGCATGATTCCTTATACGAAATATCTAGAATAGGCAAATTCAAAGAAACAGAAATATCAGATGTTACCAGGGGTTGCTAAGAGGGGAAAGTAGGGAACTATTTCCTAGTGAGTAGAGAGTCTCTCTTTGCAGTGATGGAAAATGAAAGACCGGAAATAGCGCTGATGGCTGCACAACACTGTGAGTGGAAATGCCACCAAATTGAATACACAAGTCTAAAAGGGTCTATTTCATGTTCTTATATAACATATACACAAATCCCCCATCATACACACACACACACACACACACAAGCCAAGCATGCTCCTTCCTCAGGGCCTCTGCACTTGCTGAGTACATTCTCCCCTCATTTTATGTAAATGCTTTTTTTCAAAATAACTTTCCTGGTAAGGCATTAGTGGTTATCTGGACAATAAGCTTATGGTCTATTTAAAACTATTTTTAATTTTTCTCCTCCAGTTTTATTGAGATGTATTTAACATACAGCACTGTGTAAGTCGAAGGTGTACAGCAAAATGCTCTGACATACATTATGAATGGTTATTATATTAAGTTTAGAGATCACTCATCATCTCACAGAGATACAAAATTGAAGAAACAGAAAAAAACTTGTGACGAGAACTCTTAGCATTTACTTTAACAACTTTCATATATGACAACAAACAGAAGTGTTAATTACCTTATCATGTACCTTTTGATGGCCTTCATCCAATTCCCCTCCCTCCAGCCCCTATTCCTGCCTCTGGTAATCACAAATCTGATCTCTGTTTCCGAGTTTGTTTGTATGTTTTTAAAGTATAATTCACCTTCACTATGTTAGTTCCTGTTACACAACATAGTCTTTTTCTACATATTTCAAAAAGATCCATGTTAAGACTAGTTACGACATCACCAAAGATATTACTTGGTTAACTATATTCCCCAAACTGTACACTTCCTACCAGTGACGTTTATTTTGCAACTGAAAGTTTGTACCTTTCAGTCTCCCTCACCTCTTTCTTTCCCCGCCACACCCCCCCCCCCCCCCCCCCCCCCCCCCCCCCCCCCCCCCCCCCTCCTCTTCCTCTTTCTCTTTTCTCTCTCTCTTTCT
>SJYA01002344.1:44190-92378 GCA_006410615.1 Neotragus moschatus | reverse complement strand
CCCCCCCCCCCCCCCCCCCGGCCATCTTTCCTTTGGCAACCACCTGTTTGTTCTCTGTATCTGTAACTCCAGTTTCTCTTCTGTTATGACTTTTGCTTTGTTAGATTCCACATGTAAGTAAAAGCCTAGTTTTTGTCTCTTATTTCACTTAGCATAATATCATCCAGGCCTACTATACCTGTTGTTACAGATGGCAAGACTGCATTCTTTTTTCTATATATACCACATCTTTTTAATCTATTCATCTATTTGATGGGCATATGGGTTGTTCCCATATCTTGGCTATTATAAATAACACTGCAATTTACACAGGGGTGCACATATCTTTTCAAAAAATTAATGTTTTTATCTGCCAAACAAAATATTTTAAAGTTTTAATTGTTGTAAAACACATAAAATTTGCCATCTTAATTTTTAAGTGTACAGTCCAGTAGTTTTAAACATATTGAGTTTTGTGCAACCAATCTTCAAAATTTTTTCACCTGGCAACTTTGAAATTTTTTGTTTATTTAAACAACTCACTATTCCCCTTCCTCCAATCCCAGTCCCCTGGCAACATCATTTTACTGTCTGTTTCTAACGAATCTGACTACATTAGATATCTCATACAAGTAGAATCATATAGTACTTGTGTATATGTGTGTAAGAGGCTTATTTCACTCAGCATAATGCATTCAAGGTTCATTCATGTTGTAGCACGTCAGAATGTCTTTCCTTTTTAAAGCTGAACAATATTCCATTTTATGTATATTATGGTATGTATACATTTTACGTATATTACGGTTCATGCTACAGTCCATGGGGTAGCAAAGAGATGGACACCACAGAGCAACTGAACTGATGGTTCATTAAAAATGTTTCCAAGTCTTTGTGAATAAGAAGCATGATATGCTATAGAATCTACCCTGTGTACTATACGTAGCTATTTTATGGGAAGTAGAGTAAAAGATGTCAGGATACCAAACCTCAAACTATGACCCAATTATCAGACCTAACCTGCTCAGGGCTAACCAAAATATTATACTGTGAAACTGATGAACATCAACTATGTCTCTGCTTAATTTATCTGGTATTGCCTTATAACCCTGAACAGAAATTTTCCAAGTAAACTAAAAGGATTCAAAAGAAAAATGTCCTTACCTAACACTATAAACTAAAACTTATTAGTATTATTTGTTTTCTCCTGTATAGTGTAGAGACCAAAATTCTAATTCCTAGAACTACTTAAATATGTGACAGCGTATTTAACAACCATCTGGCCCCCCCAATTTCCTTGTCAATAACAGGCTTGGACTGAATGCTTATGAAAGTGTCATTAATCAACACTGTACACTTGGTTAATTTCCTACTCACACAAACACCTACCCTAACCAAACTAGAGATATCAGGGGAAAAACCTTAAAATCTTCTTTACGGAATAAATGCTAGGAAGATAAAAAGTAGTAGGCTCTATATTCTAAAATATTTAGGGTGGCCAAGTTTGTTCATGTTATTCCATACTATCTTGTGGAAACAACAAACTTTTAGGCCAACCCAATAAACATTTATGAAGCTTAACTTACTTAAGAAACATTTTAAAAAATGTAATGTCATGTATTCATTTGCCGGCTGTGCTGGTCTCTGCTCCTGCGGGAGCTTCTCTCCAGCTGCAGTAAGCAGGGCCGCTCTCCAGTCGCAGCATGTGCGCTTCTCACTGTGGTGGCTCCTCTTGCTGAGGAGCACGGGCTTCGGCAGACCTGGGACATGGGCTTCTCAGGCTGCAGCTCTCAGGCTTCAGAGCACAGGGTCAGTAGTTGTGGCACACGGGCTAGGATGCTCTATGGCACGTGGGATCTTCCCAGGTTAGGGGTCAAACCCAAATCGCAGGTGGATTCTTTACTACTGAGCCACCAGTATTGGGAAGCTCCCAAAATACCTCTTAACTTTTAAAAAACGTACATTTTTTCCTGTTAGGACATCACTCAGAATGTTCTATACTTAAATTCTAAAAAAAGAAATTATGCTACAGAAAACTGTCCTAACCTTCCAGTATTTTCAGGAATATCACTGTCCTCACTGAAAAAGATTTTCAGGCTAATCTGACCCTATTACATAACAATATCAATACTAGCAAAAACTAGAAAGATAAATTAACTTGTTAATAGTTATTCAGAAGGATATCTTTCAAAATTTTCCCCAGTAGACAAGATAATTTAGGTTGTTTTATTAATGTACAACACACTAAATCATCACAGAAGCCCACATAAGAAGCTGTACAAGTCATGTATTCCAGTCTCTATTACATCTGTTTATACAACTCTGTTAAAGACCATCCTTACCTCTGTGTATACTTGGTATGTTTCAGATTAACTGCATTAGGCATCCATCCAGCTAATTAGTTATAAAATAAATTAGATTACTACTCAATAAGAAAAATCTCTGGCAAATACTGATCGGCCATAAAATAGCTGAAGATCAGTCATGAAATTCTAACTGCCATTTCTAAGTTTTATAACCTTCAGTGGTTCTTTGAAATTCTTTCTCCTCACCTAACCTTTCCACACTGCAGGGCTGTTGCAGTGTTCAGAAGAAGGAAGTCTAAAATATAGTAACTGCTCAATAAATATGTATTTTCTTCTCACTGATCTGTAGAACTAGGAACATATATCAAGATTCTATGTTGCCTTGAGGAAAAATTAGTAAGAGCCTGTGACATCTGATTGTACCTAGTTTCCAACTCATTTAAAAAAGTATTTATACTAACCAATAGTATCATTATATGCCTAAACTCATCTCCCAATAGATTTGCTTGCTCATTACATTTCTTTGCACTTCCCTGGTGGCTCAGACGGTAAAGCGTCTGCTTACAATGTGGGAGACCAGGGTTTGACTCCTGGGTTGGGAAGATCCTCTGGAGAAGGAAATGGCAACCCATTCCAGTGCTCTTGCCTGGAAAATCCCATGGACGGAGGAGCGTGGTAGGCTACAGTCCATGGGATCGCAAAGAGTCAGACACAACTGAGCAACCTCACTTTACACGCCTTTGCTGAAGATATCACTGCCTCTCCACCCGTTTTTGCTTCTATTTCCCCATAGGTAATCCATGCCTGGGGCTTCCCAGCAGTGCTAAAGAATCCACCTGCAATAACAGGAGATGTGGGTTCAATATCTGGGTTGGGAAGATCCCCTGGAGAAGCAAATGGCAACCCCCTTCAGTATTCTTGCCTGGGAAATCCCAAGGACAGAGGAGCCTGGCAGGCTACAGTCCATAGATGGCATCGCAAAAGAGTCGCACGTGACTTAGCGACTAAAACAACAGTCCATGACTTAACCACGCTGAAATGCTGCTTGAATTCATCAAATTTTCTCACATCTCCATTAATACACACAGGAAGTTCTCTTCACCTATATCACTTCCCACCACCTGTTGCTTCAGCTAATAATGCTCTGATATTAAATTCAAGTTCTACAATCTCTAGGAAGCTAGTACATGGTACACACACACATAGAAAGGTTAAGCATTCATTTTAGGGCTGGTCTGTCTGTTTTGAGTTGGGGGGGCTATGCCACATGGCATGTGGGATCTTAGTTCCCCAACCAGGGATTGAACCCGTGTCCCCGGAGTCTTAACCACTGGACTGCCAGGGAAGTCCCAAGCATTCAATTTTTGGATTCCACACTTTACACACTGCATTATCATTCTTGGTCTACTTGTCTGTCTTCCCTACAAAATAAGAGGCATGCAGAGAATGGTCGTTACTCATCTTTATCCTGAACATCTAGAGTAATTCCTGCCACATAGTAAATCCTCAAATGTTTTCAAAAATTCAATGTCATAACATTGAACAAAACAAAACCTCTCAATTCTTAATAGCTGGGCCAAAAATTGAGATTCAAAAGCATTCTTTTAAGCAACAACATATCATTTTTATGACCTGAAGTATGCCTCCACTGAACTGCGCGTGCACACACACACACACACACACACACACACACACACACACACAGTCGCGTACAGGAGAATGCCTCCAGTGATCCAACTGAAGCTTAATGCCCAGTTATCCTACAAAGCATTCTGCTTTCATTGATAAATTACTCTACAAGGGACCCTATAACACAGTAAGTAAAAGTAAGGGCTTTGAAAAAAAGACTGGTCAGCTTTATCATCTGTTGTGTGTGTGTATTCAGTTGCTCAGTCGTGTCAGACTCTGCGACCACACGGACTATAGCCCACCAGGCTCCTCTGTCCCTGGGGTTTCCCAGTGCAAAATACGGGAATAGGGCTATGTAATCTTAAGCAAGTCACTTAATCATTTTCAAGCTCAGTTTCTTCATCTGCAAATGGGGAGTGTAATATAACCATACCGATCTCCTAGAACTGTAATAAATAACCCACAAAAAGCACTCTGTAAATGCTGTTTTCAAACTGTGCTCTCTCTAGATTACTGGGTAACACTCAGCCAAAGGAAGGAAAGGCTTTAGACTACCCCTTCCCCCATTTCTTCCCCTATAAGATTTCGCCCTGCATATATTCTTTTATTTTACAGATTAAGCTTTCAAGTAGGATCTTTTAAAAACAAAGCATTCCTTGGTTAAAAGAACTCCAACTACTAATCTAAACAGCACTCAAGTAAGGCTTATATTAACATCTCTGGTCTGTAGATCACCACTTACTAAATTCAATTACTTACTCTGTAGGCATTCATACTTAATTTAGTGTTGGTGTACATCTCACAGAAAGAAAATCTTGAAAAATATAATATCATCTCTACTCTTGGTAAAAGCTAACTGGGAAAATTGATTTGAGGCTGATATTGAAGAAAGATTAAAGGTTTCCTATTTGCTACTGAGTCAAGTTAAGTTGTTTAATTAAGTGGTCCTGAATATTAGTCTTACTCATAACCAAATTAAGTGTGTGTGTATGTATACTATTAACATTAAAAACAGGAAACTGATTTAAATGCAGAATTTTCCAAAATTCGAAATACACTAAAAACTGAGACTTGGGCTGATTATCACCATTTAACTTGCAAAGTTGATGCACAGTTTAGAAACACATTCCAAGTTCCTAAAATACAGTAGGGGTTTAACAAATGTAAAACACTAACTGTAAAGAATTGGCCTGCAATGTGGAAGACCTGAGTTCATCCCTGGGTTGGGAAGATCCCCTGGAGAAGGGAACGGCTATCCACTCGAGTATTCTGGCCTGGAGAATTCCATGGACAGAGGAACCTGGCGGGCTACAGTCCGTGGGATGGCAAAGAGTTGGACACAACTGAGCAACTTTGACTTCCCTCTCATACCTCTTATCTCTTTTCTGACTTCCCAAGAACCTATAGTCATCCAAACCTTCCGAAGACTGTGAGGCTTCTCTAGACCTCCTCAAACTCTTTCACTAATTATCTCCAATGTTGTCCTCTCATCATTTTCAATACCACTGGGTCCTTTTACACTCACTCAACCCACCATACTTTATTAACATCACCACTGTAACTTTACCTCCTTGCCTCAGTCCATTTCAACTAACAATTTCAATATTTATAATATGTCTAACAATTATGACATGTCTGGCACCTAACATTTGCCTTCAATGCAGTCCCTGCTTTTGCTTAATGTTTAAATTCACTTTCCCAGGCTTTGAGGCTATCTCTTTGCAGTTCTTTTATGTTTTTCTCCCAATTCTGCAATCTTAACTTCCCCATTTCATCCCAAACAATTTTGCCTCTCAGTTTTCTGAGGTTTTTCGGTTGAAATTCACCAATCACCTTTTCCAAAGCATGTACCACCTGTTTTTGAATCTAGTCCTTTTTTCTTCTATTACACTCTTTTCAGAAGAGGAAGTTTGACTCCTTCACAAAGATTAATCTTTCACCTCTTAATAGTCACCATTCCATCCAGCCTTTCAAAGGGACTTACATGTTCCACCTCTGGAGGATCTTTAATCACCCTCTGCAATTACCCGCTTCCCTTCTAACTTTAGGCAAGAGCAAATATCTCCTCCTTTAACAAAAATGTAAATGTACAAATAAAATCATCTTGTTTTCTATCCTTCTACTCAAAAACAAATACTGAAAATAAATTCTACACCAACTCCATTTTCCAAATACCTATATGCTGTTAACCTCTTGTACTTCAGTTTCTGCCCCCATAAAATTACTGCAACTCTTTCAAAATAACTGAGAAAATGCAGAAACGTACTGAATTCAAGTCAACTAATTCTATGAAAAAAGTTTTTAATTTACCCAAACAGCAGTGAAGTACAAAATTTTAAGATAAAACATTTTATGCAAAATATATGAAACCTAAACATTATCCTCACCACCTTTTCGTTCTTATAAAAACAAACAAAAAAACCTAGTAAGATATATTAGCATTTATCTTTCAGGTGAATAACCACTGATTTCCAATATTCCTTTTTTTGGGGGGTGTGCTACATGACTTACAAGGTCTTAGGCCCCCAACCAGGGACTGAACCAGAGCCTTCAGCAGTGAAAGTAAGAAATCCTAACCACTAGACTACCAGGAAATTCCCCTGATTTTCAATAAAGGGCTGCTGCTTAGTCAGGAATTTAACCTGACATAACCAATGGCCAAGAAAGATAAACATCCCCCTCCTCAAATTTCAAACCATGTCTGTTTGGAGCAATCAGTTCAGTTCAGTTCAGTCTCTCAGTCATGTCCGACTCTTTGCGACCCCATGAAATGCAGCACATCAGGCCTCCCTGTCCATCATCAACTCCCAGAGTTCACTCAAACTCATGTCCATCGAGTCGGTGATGCCATCCAGCCATCTCATCCTCTGTCGTTCCCTTCTCCTCTTGCCCCCAATCCCTCCCAGCATCAGGGTCTTTTCCAATGAGTTAACTCTTCGCATGAGGTGGCCATAACAATGTCCAAAATTACTGGTTAAAAAAAGTTTTAAAGCACAAACCACTCCCCTCAAAAAAAAAAAACCCTTAAATTCATTTAGCTAACTTCACTTAATTATACCAAATTATAACAAAAATATCAACATCTGTAGCTATTTGATAAACAATAGCTACTAACAACCTAAGGTATAATTTTTACTCATAAGCACCAGAAGCCTCATTAAAAATGATATGTTGGGACTTTTCTCGTGGTCAGCGGCTAAGACTCTGAGCTCCCAGTGCAGGGTACCCAGGTTCAATCCCTGGTCAGGGAACAAGATCTCACATGTTGCAACTAAGACCTGGTGCAGCCAAATAAATAAATATTAAAAAAAAAAAAAAGATACGTTTACTATCAGGCTACTTACAAGCTAATAACTTTAAAGATTGCTGATTTCCTGAGGATATCAAGACTACAAGACTTGTATTCTGCACCATCATCCAAGTAATACATAAACCCATCTAATACTACACTCAAGTTTTTTTTTCCTTAAACCTCCTTATCAGTGTAATCTACATTAAGTCAAAGTCGCTCAGTCCTGACTCTCTGCGACCCCGTGGACTATACAGTCCATGGAATTCTCCAGGGTAGAATACTGGAGCGGATAGCCTTTCCTGTCTCCAGGGGATCTTCCCAACCCAGGGATCGAACCCAAGTCTCCCTCGTTGCAGGTGATTCTTTACCTGCTGAGCCGCAAGGGAAGCCCAATCCACATTAAGATATTCACAAACATTCAAAAACTGAAGAACACTATTATAAAGGTCATTTCAGTTACCAATTTTTCTAACATAAATGGGAAGACTACTCCTTTCTCTCAAAACACAAGCTATGAACATGTCATAGTGTGGTGTCACACACATAGTTAAAGCTATCCTGACTGACGCATCTACCACTCAGATAAAATCATTGAAGACACCTGTGTATGGACAGTATTCAAAGCTTTCTTACCAAACCTTTTTTCTCCCTTATCTTCTTCTCAGTACATCTCACCACCACCTAATTCCTCAAGCCAGGAACTGGGAGGTCATTTTTGACACCTTTCATTTACATTCAGTTCACCATGAAGTTGTCAATTTCTCTATCATTCCCATCTCCTTGTCTCCATCAAATCAAATTTTATACATACATATACACATATCACCTTTTCCATTCCCTCATCTCTACAGCTGCTACCCTAGTTCCAGTTAGCATTGCTGTACCTCAATGATGATAGTAGCATAATGTCTTTGCTTTCACTCTTGCCTTTAGCTTCAATCTAAACGAAAGTGATTTAAAAATTAAAGTATCTTACTCCTCTGCTTCAAAATCTTCAATGACTGAAATGTCCTTAGTAAAACCCAAAAACCTTTAACGTGCCCTGCAAGGCCCCGCATGATCTGCTTCTGCCTCTCTCTCTTTTCACATCCTGCATGGTCTCCCTCCATTATGCTCTTGCTACCCTGAACTTCTTTCATTTCTTCAAGGTATTAATCATTTTCTTGCCTTCATACGTATTTTTCTCCATTCCAGGAATCTCTTTTCCTGCCTGGCTTCTTAGTCTTGTTGTTGTGACTTAAACAGCACCACCTGAGAGGCCTTCTCTGACCATACACACTAGAACCTTCTCCATTTTTCCACTCTCACAGCACTCTGTTCTCTTTCCTTACTGTATTCAACCTAAGTTGAAATTTGACATTTGTTTATTGTTTATTTATGTGTTTCCACTATTAGACTGTATATTCTAGAAAGGCAGAGATCACATTATAGTACATATACTAAATTACTAAATAAAAGGACCACTTAATAAATCTGCTTAATGGACGGATGGATGTGTATGACCTGGAGGCCAGGAAACAAATTACAGCTTAAAGTGGCTTTTCCCTCCTTTGGGTTTCTCACCATCACTTTTTCAACTTTCCAACTGCTTCTAAAAGAAAGGAGCAAAAAGCATTCCTGCAAATTCAAAGGCAATACAATAGAAGGAATACCAGGAAACTACACAATGTCAAAAAAGTGAGACAAATAATAATGCTATGGTTTCATGGGAAGGAGAAATCCTTACGGGCTACAATGATAAGAGATGATTTTACTCACAAGGTGGAATCTGACGAGTATTCACAGACTGGTAAAACTCAGAGAGGTGGAATGTATGGGAGTGAAGCCCAAATAAGGAGTAAAGAGACACAATGTGGTAGAAGACGGTTACAAAACTGGAATGTGGCGACTTATATTTACAAAGTAGATAAGTGTAAAAAAGCTAAATCTGTATTTTGCTAACACATGTTAATCATGTTAAGACCACAACATCTACACAACATTTGAAAGGTTACAATAAAATCAGTCTATCTCAGTCTCCATGAATCCTGTCTAATTCCAGTCTTTGGCTTTTAGAGTTTTTCAAACATTTATGACAACACACTCTCATAATTAGTTTTCATAATTCATTTTCACTCTGACCAACCACCTCAAGTTTCTATATTCTCATCGCTATGTTTTTTATTCATTATACTAACACCTGATGAAATTTCCCCAGTAGATTATTTCAATCATATTCATTTTTCCTTTTTAGATTTTGATCTGAGACTTTTTTCCCTTTGCTGAGAAAGTGTAATAGTTGACTTTTTCTTGTATTACATTTCTATCACTGATCCAACTCTTCAGAAAATCTAAAATATTCATATGTACCGATATTTTCATTTTACTGTTAGTAGAAGCTTCAATAGGTTTTACTTCTAAATCTGTAATGCTACTTCAGTTCCCCATCCTAAATTTACACAAGCCTCTCCTTCAAGTCTATCTTATTTCCATAGGTAAACTACCAAGGTGTAGTTAGTTCAGTGCCTTATGGAAGGCATGCAGTCATATTAGATACAGGGTCTGGGGTTAGAAGTATCTAAAGATACTTCCAAGTTGAAAAGGCTATGATTTCATTAATCTTTTCTTGTTGTGGGCTTTGTCCATTGACAACACTGCTTTCCTATCTTTACTCATACTTGCTCACTTGGTTATTCTAAAAACGTTTCCCAGAAAGGCCAATTTACCTGAAATACCAATACACCACTATTTCTTTCAAAACCTCTGCCTTTTGAAAACTTAAATCCAAGAATAATTCACATTTCAGAGAAAAATCTTGGGATATTTAGAACCACATATTTGTTAAATGGGAGAAAATGAAGGTTCACAGCATTTAATTAACTCGACTACAACTATACAGCTAGTGAACTGACACAATCCTAATTCTCTCCAATCAGCATGCCGTCCAAGACAAGAAGACTTTACTGGTTACACCAGCACAATATTTTCTTCCTAATATTATTTCCAAAATCCTTAGGACACCATTTTCTCCTAATCAATCACAACGGTTTTTGTTTTTAAACTCTACAATACCCACTAACCTAAAACTGTTCAAGGATGACAGAGATACCAGAGGCAAGCCTGGGAGGCAACTACTTTGATTTTCCTCAGATCATTTTATGTCTATATTACATGAGGTGGATTTTACAGGAAACTCCCCAAGAATTGAGACCTGCCAAGACTTTGGAGTATACTATAACTATTTAACGTGAAGGGCTTCCCAGGTAGCTCAATGGTACAGAATCCACCTTAGACAGCAAGATCAAACCAGGTTGAAGGAAATCAACCCGGAATATTCACTGGAAGGACTGATGCTGAAAGGTGAAGTCCAAAACTCTGGTCACGTGATGTGAAGAGCCAACTCACTGGAAAACATCGCGATGCTGGCAAAGATTGAAGGCAGGAAGAGAAGAGGGCAATAGGGGATGAGATGGTTGGATGGCATCACCGCCTCAATGGACATGAGTTTAAGCAAACTCCGGGAGATAGTGAATGACACAGAAGCTTGGTGTGCTGCAGTCCATGGGGTCACAAAGAATAAGACACAATTGAGCAACAGAACAACAGCAGCAAAGAATCTGCCTGATAATGCAGGAGATGCAGGTTTGAGCCCTGGGTCAGGAAGATCCCCTGTAGAAGAAAATGGCAAACCACTCCAGTATTCTTGCCTGGGAAATTCTATGGATAGGGGGACCCGGCAAACTACAGTCCACGCAGGTCACAAAAAAGTCAGACACAACTTAGTGACTAAACAATAACAAAGCAATATAAACAGAAAAGTCTTGAAAGCTACATGGTAGCAATAGATATTTTTCATTTAGTAAATATTTTGTTGTTTAATAAAAAATATTTTATGATTTAACAAATATTATTTAACAAAAGGGCTTCCCTGGTGGCTCAGAGGTTAAGGCGTCTGCCTGCAATGCGGGAGACCTGGGTTTGATCCCTGGGTCGGGAGGATTTCCCTGGAGAAGGAAATGGCAACCCACTCCAGTATTCTTGCCTGGATAATCCCATGGACAGAGGAGCCTGGTGGGCTACAGTCCATGGGGTCACAAAGAGTCGGACACGACTGAGCGACTTCACTTCACTTCACTTCATTTAACAAAAAATATTTTGTTGCTCAGTCATGTCCAACTCTTTTGGGACCCCACAGACTGCAGCCCTTCAGGCTCTTCCCATGGGATTTCCCAGGCAAGAATACAGAAGTGGGTTGCCATTTCCTCCTCCAGGGGCTCTTCTTGACCCAGAGATGGAATTGGAGTCTCCTGCGTTGAAGGTGGATTCTTTACAACTAAGCCACCCAGGAAACCCAAAAATAGTATTTTATCAAACATTGGTCATATGGAAGGCTCTGTGCTGTTAGCAAAAAGTCACATTTAAATTCAAGAACTGTATATCTAACATAAAACAAACACTAAATTCATCCTTTTGCACTGCAAAAACCAAAAACAACCACCGACCCCCCTCCACAAAGAGGAATCCCCCCTTAAGGTCCCCTTCCGGTACATTCAAGTATTTGTAAACCTAATGGTTCTAAGTACCTATACAATTATGCAGAGTTTAGGTAAGTAATATTAACAAAAATTCTGTTCAAGATCATAGATNAAGATACTGACAGAAATTAAGCCTCTCAGTCGGTAAAGAATCTGCCTGCAATGCAGGAGACTGGGGTTTGATTCCTAGGTTGGGAAAATCCCCTGGAGAAGGAAATGGCAACCCACTCCAGTATTCTTGCCTGGGAAATCCTATGGACAGAGGAGCCTGGTGGGCTACAATCCATGGGGTCACAAGAGTTGGACACAACTTTGTGACTAAACCACCATAGGCACAAATTTGACTTCTCCAACAGTACAGATATTTGACAAACATCCCACCTTCCAAAAAATTTGGTTAACAGAAACCTCAAAAACAGTACGTCAGAAAACTGAATTTGTTCCAAAATGAGGCCAGTTCTGCCACACTGATAGACTGTATTTGAGTGATGGCTAGTAACAAGATAAAAGACTAAAATGTTAGGCCAAAATCTCTGGATATCAAATATATAATTGAATTTACCCCTTTTCACAGTTTATCTCAGTGTCACAGAGGTCTGCCTAGCTTTTCCTCATAGTTAGCAACTTTTTGCTAACCTGTGGAACCCTGCGTCCAGCACACAGTACCTTGGATCCTGGGGGACACTTCTCTTTGGGTTCCCTTTGCAGAGTGTGTACTGTTGGGCAGGGACATGCTGAGCGATGTGTGCAAACTATAAGTAATGTCAGGCTAAAGCTTGCTTACTCTCTGCCACTCCTCCCCTTTCTAGATAAACGAAAGGGACTGCAGGCTTTTCTGTTCCTCAAACACACCACTCTCCTGGTCTTGGGATTTTTTTCACCCTCTATTCCCTCTGCCTTACCATAGGCTCTGGGTTCAGCTGCTCCTTCANAAAGCTTGCTTACTCTCTGCCACTCCTCCCCTTTCTAGATAAACGAAAGGGACTGCAGGCTTTTCTGTTCCTCAAACACACCACTCTCCTGGTCTTGGGATTTTTTTCACCCTCTATTCCCTATGCCTTACCATAGGCTCTGGGTTCAGCTGCTCCTTCAGATTTTGCAAAAATGATTCCTCTTAGAGGCCTTCCTTGACGCCTAATTACTCAGTGTGTTTCCTTCTTAACACCACAGTCGTGTTTGAGTGTTTGTCTCTGGCCACTAGAAAGCAAGATTCTGGAGGCCGAGGCAGGGCCAGTCTTGCTCCTGGAAGTATTTCCAGCACCTAGAACACTGGTGCTCAAGAAATGTGTATTTTCACTACTGTATTTATAATAGATAACCAACAAGGACCTACTGTATAGCACAGAGAACTCTCCTCAATATTCTGGATAACCTGAATGAGAAAAGAATTGAAAAAGAACAGGTACACCTGTATGTATGACTGAACGACTTTCCTATACACCTGAAACTAACACAACATGTTCATCAACTATGCTCCAACAAAAAAACCCTCTCATTAAAAAAAGATAAATGTCTATTTTATACTGATGAACTGCTTGCCCAACATGTCTGTAATGTCCTGGCCGGAAGAACTGTTGTCACTTGGGGTTATCTCACCTGGTTTTGCACAAGATACTGGAAGCCTCAGCTGGAGATTCTCAAACCTTACTGCATACTAGCATCACTGGGGAAACTTAAAACCACTTTTGCTTAGACCCCGGCCCAACCTAGGGGTGATGGGTCTCAAGCACCAATATGTTTTAAAAGCTCTTTGTGTCTTCGTGTAACCAAGGTAGAAAGTACTGGTCTAAGTGACATGGAACTGAATAACTACCCAACTACCATGCTCTTGTCCTCTAGGTGAGTCATTCCTGTGTCACCTCTATTTAGGGAAACTCAAAGTGTTCTTTAGACTACCTCTGTGGCTTCTGAATACCTGCCTTGTTATCACAAAGGGGCAGAATTCAGCATAAACCAGATGAAAAGTTAACCTCTCAGGAAAAAAACAAGGTGTTCAAGTAACCTAGGTTCATCTGTTAGTTGTTATTTAGTCTCTAAGTCATGTCCAACTCCTTGCAACCCAGAGAGGCTCCTCTGTCCATGGGATTTCTCAGGTGAGAATACTGGACTGGGTTGTCATTTCCTACTCCAGGGGATTCTTCCTGACCAGAGACTGAACCTGCATCGCCTGCAATGGGACAGGAGGATTCTTTACCACTGAGCCACCTGGGAAGCCCTCATCTGTTAATACCTGCTCTGAAAATCTCAAACTCAAACGGGAAAGTTCCAGCACTTTTCTTCCTTCATAAAAGAAAGTCATCAACAAACTTCTTCATTTAGCTATAGAAATCAGAGGCAATCACTCAAGTGCAAAGCAAGCAAAAAACAATGCTCCCAGAAGAGGGAGATTCCCAAAGAAGGGATTCCATCCTCTTCTTTGTAAGAAACAGAGATCAAGTAGTGGTTGATCAGAAACACTTGTCCAAGGACTTTGCTGGTAGTCCAGTGGCTAAGACTCTGAGCTCCCAACACAGGAGGCCCAGGTTCCATTTTGGGTTAGGGAACTAGATCCCACATGCTGCCACTAAAGATCTCTTGTGGTTCAATGAAGACCAAGATCCCCTGGAATGCAACTAAGACCCCAGACAGCCAAATAGATACATAAATACTAAAAAAAAAAAAAAAAAAACACCACTTGTCCATACTTTTTGTTATGGCAAACTAAAATTGGGACCTCCTTTTTTTTTTTTTAAGGAAAAGCAATGATTATTGGTATTTTCCTCAAACTGTGCAACTTAATAAACTGTTTTCTTCTATATTTTTCAAAACCACCATCAGACCTATTCACAAACGCTAGATTCATGCTAAAAGTCAATGTTGTTTCCCCTCCAGTTAGAAAACCTAAATAACTATAATAAAATGAGCAAGCACACAGGATTAGAAGTAGAAATATTTGAGTTACCATCCAGGCCCTATCACTTGCCAACTGAATGAATGGTCAGCAATTTTTCTTGCCTATTAAATGAGAATCAGAACACCTATGCTCCCTGCTCCACGTCATTGTTTCTTGCTAGTAATATTCACAAACTTTCTCTGAAAATGTTGCAGTGTACAAATGAAAATTACTGGGTGGAGGGAGGCTCAAGAGGCAAGGGATTCAAGTTGTTGTATGGCCAAAACCAATACAACATTGTAAAGCAATTATCCTCCAATTAAAAAATTAATTTAAAAAAATAAAAATTATTGGTCTCCCATCTTACAATGAACTTTTAAGCAAAAAAAAAAACCAAAAAACTACACACACAAAGAAAAACACCAGTGGTTACAGTAATTAGAAATGTTCACCCAGGATATACAAAGTGTCCAGCAAAATGCTGAAGAAGTTGTCCCTGAATTCATTAAACCAGATCACCCAACAGGGAAAGCCATTTCTTCCGCAACCGGAGAAACTCAGCTCGGCCAAATCCAGAAATAACACAATAAATCCACTTATTCATCTCCAAAAGTCTGTTTCCACCCTTTAAAGTTCTTTCATCTTCCGCAAAAGATGTCCAGGCTATGGAAGGGACTATTTAAATCCAGAAGGCCTTGGGGCTCCCCTGGTGGCTCGGGAGTACAGAATCCACTTGCCAATGCAGGAGACAGGGGTTCAATCCCTGACCCAGGAGACTCCCACATGCTGCAGGGCAGTTAAACCCACACACCACAGCTACTGAGCCTGTGCTCTAGAGCCCAGGAACTGCAACTACTGAAGCCCAGGAGCCCTAGAACCCGTGTTCCCCAGTGAGAAGCCACCGTAATGAGAAGCCCTCCTGCCACAAGAGAGTAGCCCCCTCTCGCCGCAACTAGAGAGAAGCCCAAGCAGCAACATAGACCAAGCACAGCTAAAAATAAATGAATAAAATTATTTAAAAATCAATAAATTCAGAGAGCCTCTATCTAGTCAAGATCAGGGCACTGAACTTGGATAGCTATGAGTTTAAAATTCTATTCCAGGGTTTCAGTAGGTAAGAGGATATAGAAAGTTGCAAGTTGATGGCAGTTTTGCAGTTGATACCAGGACAGCTTAAAACAGAACTCCTGCCTCCTAACTTCTCAAGGTTAAAAGCAACCTTAGAGGTTGTCTGGGTGAGAGTATGCTGGGACAGGTATGGATTAGAATCATATGTGGTCCTGGTAAGTCTTTAATCTCACCTAGACTTTATTTATTTGTAAAATGCAAATTAAAAACATCTCTTTTTGGAGAAAGAAATGGCAACCCACTCTAGTGTTCTTGCCTGGAGAATCCCAGGGAGAGAGGAGCCTGCTGGGTGCCATCTATGGGGTCACACAGAGTTGGACACGACTGACGTGACTTAGCAGCAGCAGATGATCTCTGACTCAGCTGCTATACTTGAAAATATAAATTGCATTTATTTTAATAAAGTTTATAATTTTGCCCTTGAGCTATTAAAAAAATTTAAAAAAACAAACATCTCTTTTACAGTGTAAATAATCTGAAGCTTAGAGATAATATACATAAAACCAACACAAATTAGGTTATCAATAAATCATAGCTAATTTTTAAAAGTCAATTGAGTGATTTTCAGATTTCTCCCACTGACAGGTCACTGTAAAATGCTGATACAATTGACCAAGTCACGTGAACCAAGAAAAGCTTTGTTGTTGCTGTGTTTGGTCACTAAGTTGTGTTTGACGCTTCTGCAACCCCGTGGACTGTAGCTACCAGGCTCCTCTGTCCATGGGATTCTCCAGGCAAGAATACTGGAGTGGGCAGCCATTCCCTTCTCCAGGGGATCTTCCTGACCCATGGATCAAACCCAGGTCTCTCACATTACCATCTGAGCCACAAGGGAAGCCCCACCCCGTTCCGCATCTCACCCCGTCCCAAGAAAAGCTTATTTAGTAGCACATATGACTCTACAGTATATGCATACATAGTAACACAAAAGAACACATCTGGGGACTTCCCTGGTGGTCCAGTGGCTAAGAATCCACCTTCCAATGCAGGGGACAGGGCTTCCATCCTTGGTCAGGGAGCTAAGATCCTACATGCCATGAGGCAACTAAGCCCAGACACCACAACTAGAAAGTCCATGTGATTCAAGTAAACATTCCGTATGTCACAACTTAAGACCTGATGCAGACAAATAAATTAATTAAAAAACAAAAACAAAACCCACCTCTGCTCATCAAAACAAAGATCTTCTTAAATTCCCTCAAAACAATCTGTTGAACTGGGTCATGTGTCTAGTCTTCCCAAACTATTTGTTTGCTGCACGTTGATTTGGTTTATAGGTGTAATAGTAGGTAAAACAGACAAGCTATGGTAGATCAATGGAGAAGAGTCCTATTGTTCTGATTAGCTGCAGGCCTCACAGAGTTTGCAGACCTTACCTAATAACATCTTACTGATATTGATAAACCAATTCAGTGATTTTGAAATCTTTCTGAAGACAAGGAACTTCTTTCTTTAAAAAGATTATTGTTATTATTTTTTTTTCAGAAGCTCAAGATCTAAAACACAGAAAAAATAGAACCAAGGCTGAGGAGCCTTTCTATAAGCTTAGGCACCCCCTGTCCTTCCCTACCCTCAGAAAGGCATCTCTGAAGACTTCCTGGGCTTGGAGGGGGACATTTTGAGAAATCCCTTCAATCCAGCCCTTCATTCTTCAGATAAGGAGATTAAACCGCAAGGGACTAAAAAATCCACCCAAGGTGGTCCCGTGAGTCTGTGAAAGAACCAACCCTGGGACCCAGGCCTCTGACTTCTCTGTTCAGCATCTTCTTGACTCAGAGGTTACTAGTTTTGAATTTTTCAAACAGCATAGCTGGGAAACTTTGATTTATTTCCCAAGATAACTGGTTAACAGGTGAGGCAGAACATTGGCAAAGCCAGTCAACTCTCTAAAAAAGTTATCTTCTTAATAGAAGGTTGATCAGATGTTCCTCCTTTGTCTACCTCTGCTATCCATAATGTACCAAAATTCTCTGTTTTATACCAGATATCATAAATGGCCTGCCCAGTGCATCCAACTCTCTTGGGCTGGTAGCTCTCATTTAAAAATCAGAAGATTTTTGGCCTAGAAATGTGGATTTCCATCTTCTGCTGAAAATGGAGAAATCCTAGCAATACTGAATTCTCATTCCTAGTTAACATTCCCAGGAGCTGAGAAGAGGCAGGCACTCTTTGGTGTGTCTTAGTCCCCACCCATCCCTACCTGTTTGTGTCCATTACTGTCTTGGTGTAGACATTTGAATTTGTGACCCCGGGTCTAAAGCTTTTCTCTATAGAAGCTTTTTTCTTTCCTTCTTTCTTTTTTTTTTTGAGAATGGGACTTAGAGAAACAAAGGTAAGCCTAAGAATCAGACACAGGGGATAATCTCATTTCAAAAGATGAGGTGAGGCCTCCCTGGTGGTCCAGTGGATAAAAATCCACCTGTCAATGGAGGGGACACAGGTGTGATCCCTGCTCCAGGAAGATCCCACATGCCTTGGGCAATAAAGTCCCAGTGCCGAGGCGACTGACCTTGGATGCTGCAACTAGTGAAGCCCGAGCACTCTAGAGCCTATGCTCTGCAACAGAAGAAGTCACTGCAATGAGNCTGTCAATGGAGGGGACACAGGTGTGATCCCTGCTCCAGGAAGATCCCACATGCCTTGGGCAATAAAGTCCCAGTGCCGAGGCGACTGACCTTGGATGCTGCAACTAGTGAAGCCCGAGCACTCTAGAGCCTATGCTCTGCAACAAAAGAAGTCACTGCAATGAGAAAACCCCGCACCACAACTAGAGAGGAGGCCCTGCTCCCCACAACTAGAGAAAAACCCAGGTACAGCAACGAAAATCCAGCGCGGCCTTACAGCTAAAGAAAAAAGTGAGGTGACTGTCACCATGTATAATGCTGCTCTCTTTCATTGATTGAGGACTAAACTTTAGAGTGTCCTGACTCGTTTATTTTTCTGAGAGCTGTTGAAATACCCACAGACTAACACTCAGACTTGCTTCCCTGTGTGTCCCCTTTCATATGACTGTCTGTAGCACGACTCCAAACCCTCCGAGCCCCTCTGGAGATGCATTATTAAACCACACATCAGCTTGCATCTTGCATCCTAGGGCACCTCTCTCAGCGGTAGTTAGGAGGAATCATGCCCAGGACTGGGCAACATAGGCGGGGGGACGGCAGACAAAAATGAGACAATTCTTAAGGAGCATTTGGTCCTTGGCTCCCAGCTGCAGCAACCAACACTCTTGCTCCCTGCATGTCCCCAAATCTGTGATTGCCTCACACACCTCTACCAGTTCAATCACCTTACGCTATGCCCTCGATAAAATTTACAAAAGTAGCGGATAAACAGATTCACCCTAAGGTTTTAATAGTTCAGAACTGTGTATTTTTTAATTATTTTTTTATTGGAGTACAGTTGCTTTACAATGTTACGTTAGCAAAACTGGATACTTTTTATTTTAGTCTTTTAACCTAAGTGTGTATCACTAATAACAGAATTTTAAGGATCATGATTAGGTGATGAAAAAAACAGCTGGAAACAAAAAAAGGCTTACCTTCAAATTATATCACAAAGGAGGAAGTTTATTTACTTTGTGCCTGAAGGGTTACCAATTATACCACCTCCCCTCCTCAGGGATGTTGTTCAGATACTACTCTCTCAGTGAGGCCTTCCCTAAACACATAAATTAAGATTATGACCACCCCACATACACTCCCTACTGTATCCCTTGTATCTCCATATCACTTAGCACCACGTGATACACTGTATCTCGTTCTAACTGCTGTTTACTGTCTCCCTGCCTCCAACAGAACGTAAGCCCCATGAGACCAGGATCTCTGTCTGTCCACCACATCCTCTGTGCTGTGGCAGTGCCTGGTCCACAAAAGATGCTCAACAAAGGTTTATTAAACAAATGAACTTGTCATGTATCATGCCCAGGCCTCAGGGTGACAATTATTTCCATAGTTAACAGTTAGATACATAGGAGAACTTCTTGATGATGAGAGTGGCTACATATTTTAAAGCTAGAAGGGTTCTCAGAAGCTGTGATGTCTTTCCTTTGAAAAGTTGAAGTTAGTCACACAGTCGTGTCTGACTCTTTGCGATTCCATGGACTGCAGCCTGGTCCTGCTCCTCTGTCCATGGAATTCTCCAGGCAAGAGTACTGAAGTGGGTTGCCATTCCCTTCTCCAAGATCTTTCCTTTACATATATGTGTACATATATATGTCAGGCTTCCCTGGTGGCTCAGACAGTAAAGAATCTGCCTACAATGCAGAAGACCCGGGTTCGATGCTAGGTGGGGAAGATCCCTTGAAGAAGGGAATGGCAACCCACTCCATTACTCTTGCCTGGAGAATTCCATGGACAGAGGAGCCTGTTGGGCTACTGTCTGTGGGGTTGCAAAGAGTTGGACACAACTGTGCTATTAACACCTCCACTTTCATACATATATATAAATATATGTTTGAAATATATATATATATATAAAACAAATATACATATTTCCTTTCCGAAATATTTTTAAGGATGAGATAGTTTTTTTTTTTTTTTTTTTTTTAAATCTAGAATTGACATCGGGTAGCCCATCTGGGAAGCAGGAAACTGAACAAGATGGCTTTTTTGTCAAAATGCTACAATGTAACCAAACACATGTAAGATGTGGGATGTGGGGCATGATGTGGTGGCAGTGATGAGGTGTTTGTGTGTGCGTGTGTGTGTGTTTTGTGTGGCAGCTGCACCTTTAGCTAGATTATAAACCTTTCTTCATTTCCTCTGAGCTGACAAAGATGGAGTTGAGTTCTTTATCTGAAATGTGTCCTAGTAAATACATATAATAAGACCTAATGGCTATTTAACTTTGCAGCCCTGCCTTCCAGCTGTCCTTTGGGAAATAACTTGATTATTTTTTTGTTATTATTGGTATTTATACCTTTTTATTATGCTTCTTTGAAATCTTGGAACAGCATGCATGGGAAACTTGGGTTAATTCCCCCAATACAAACAACACGAAGCCTGAACTTCTGGTTCAAGTGTTCTAACCTGGCACCAAGGTCAGAACACAAATTCACTGATGGACCCCAGACTAGATTAGATTCATGGTGCTAAAGTAACATATGCATTATTTGTATAGAACTAACTGGCTAATGTCCTGAGCAGGGGTGAGCACAGGGTATCGGTGAGAAACAGACAGTTTCAGCACAAGAAAGCAACCTCTTCAGAAGAGTTATTTAACCACCATTGTCACTGGAGATATCACCAGTGAAACTTTTAAGACATAGAGCATTTAAGATTAGGTTACCAACCCCAGATCAAAGGAGTGTAGAAGAGAGACAAGAAATGACCTGCTTTTTAAGTACCCGAACTTATGAAACCTCCCAGATATAATCTTACAGTAGAACCTCATTTCTGGTCTCTATTACAATCCATTGTAAGGAATAACACATGTACAAGGTTATTCAATACAGTCCATCGGTAAAAGTTTGGAAACAAGTGATCATCTTGGGGGCCTGGTTAACCGAATTATGGAATATCCATACAATGGAATACGATTAAATAATTTTTAAGATGAGAATATTCTTTATGAACGGAATTAGAATGATTTCAAATGACAGAACCAAGATGTGGAATAATAGACTGTGTGATCATGGGGACCAAAGGTAAAACAAAAATGCATACATACAAGGACTTCCCTGATGGTCCAGCAGTTAAGACCCGTGCTCATAATGCAGGGGGCCTGGGTTTGAGCCCCAGGCAGGGAACTAGATCCCACATGCTTCAACTAAGAGTTCACATGGTGCAACTATGACCCTGCACAGCCAAATTAATTAGTGTTAAAAAAAGGAAAGACTGATCTAGGAACACTTTTAAAAATTAAAAAATAAAAATAGAAAACCCAAGAATACACACATACAGTTATATTTTCTTGTGTATATATGAAATATCTCTGGAAAGGTGCATAATAAACCGAATCACTGACTTCTAGAAAAAGTACAAACTACTGGGTGTAAGATAGGATGTATTGAACAACATGGGGAATATAGCCAACATTCTGTAACTACTGCAAATGAAGTGTAATCTTTAAAAATTGTATACAAAATTTGAATATTTTAAAAGTGAATTAAGCCCTTCTTAATCTAGGAGGTACCATTTCTGTAGATTTGAAATTTTTTCAAGATGAGATGATCTAGCAAAAGCAAACAAACAAGAATATGGTCTGCTCTGGGGTAATAAGTTGGGTGCCTCCAGCTCAAGGCTGTCAAGGAAGGGGAAGTGCCAAAGATAATTTGCTTGCTTCAGACGTATACTTATGTTGGCCTGCAAGCTGAGGGCAGAGTGGAAATCTTTTCTTTGCTGCCATCAGAAAACGGGTTTGCAACCCGTTTTCAACCCCCCTGGCGATGTGGTTTCTGATCTTGCCATCCGAATCAGGCACAACCTTCTTTAACTGAAAATGGCCAGCTCCCCACCTTGGGCTGGTTACACACAGGTGAAAAAACAAAATGTCACAGTTAACCTTTCTTTCCATGTTTTGGCCACCCAGCAGATAAAATGCTAAACATGTAGTACAGGACCTCAATGGAGTCAAAGCATCAGTTCTGGAAAAGTTTTTCTTGGCAAACCCCTGGTAAGAGGGGCAGCCCCTTGGGGACCCATAGCAAACAAGGGATTTCCTCTATATGGGCTCAGCAAGAGTCAACGTGCAGGAAGGTAGTTTTGATGGAGGGATGCTTGGATGGAAAAGGGAGGAGAGTCAACAAACTCGTGTTTCAGTCCTGAATCTACCTCAACACTTACCACAGGATCTTAATTTGTAAAGCCCGAGTACTTCCCTGGTAGTTCAGATGGTAAAGAATCTGCCTGCAATGTGGGAGACCTGGGTTTGATCCCTGGGTCAGGAAGATCCCCTGGAGAAGGAAATGGCAACCCACTATAGTATCCTTGCCTGGAGAATTTCAGGGACAGAGGAGCCTGGAGAGCTACTCTATGGGGTCGCAAAGAATTGGACACGACTGAGTGACTAACACACACACACACACACACACACACACAGAGCCTCCTCTGTAAAATGAATCACAGTCATTGCCTCATCCACCTTCCTGGACCAAAAGATAAAGAAAGAATACAAAGCTTTTGTTTGCTTGTTTTGGGGTGCACACGAGGCACGTGGGATCTTAGTTCCCTGATCAAGGATTGAACCCCCACCCCCTGCACTAGAAGCCCGGAGTCTCAGCCACTGGAACACCAGGGAGGTCCCTACAAAGCATTTTTAGAACTCTCTTAGGCACTACAGGCGAACAGTAGGACGGTGAAGTTTATAGAGAGGCAAACATTACCTTTAGAATCGGACATATAGTAGCTTTCTAGTCCTCAACCTTCATCTGCTGTGTGACCTAGGACAAACCCCTCACCCTCTCTGAGCCTTAGTATCCTCAATGCAAAATGCTGTTAATGCTACCTATTTAACAAAGCAGCTAGCTGTGAGAATTAAGTGGAGGAACCTACCCAAGTAGAGAGCTCACCAGTTCCTTTTCCATGTATCCTCGGTAATGAATCATGGTCTCAATCAAAGGATACTTCATTCGCTGATTTGCTACATTCCTCAGACTCTCTGTACTGTCGGCTCAATTTTTCTGTAAATCTAGAAGTTTTCTAAAAAATAAACTCTACTAGTTAAAAGAAAAAGATATTGATTGAAAATGTAGTGTATTGAAAAGGGGGACCCTGGAGCCAGACTGCATGGATTTGAATCACAGCCTCACCATTTACTCGATGAATGATCTGGGGAAATTTAGTAACAGCTTTGGACTTCAGTTTGCTCATCTATAAGCACTACATAAATTTTTGCTATCTAAAACAATACTAATGATTACTTTTAATATTATTACATTGTACTCAACAATGGGAATACAGCGATGGACAAGGCGATTTAAGCAAAGCACTTTGAAATCATCCACCATTATCTTAAATGTAGGCCCAAAGAGGTTAAGTTACTCCACCAAGGCCAGTAGCTAGTTATTAAGACAGGACTTATGGGCTTCCCAGGTGACGCTAGTGCTAAAGAATCCGCCTGCCAGTGCAGGAGACATGAGAGATGCAAGTTCAATCCCTGAGTTGGGAAGATTCCCTGGAGGAGGGCATGGCAACCCATTCCAGTATTCTTACCTGGAGAATTCCATGGACAGAGGAGCCCGGTGGGCTACAGTCCCTGGGTCGCAAAGAGTTGGACATTACTGAGCGACTGAGTCCACACACACACAGAAGAACAGCCAGGGCTAGTGAGAGAATTCTAGATTGCAAGCCACTGTCTCTCCATTGTTCTGGGCTATGCAACCAGATTTCAACCTGGACACTATCGAGTCCTGGAAGTACCAGAGTGGATTCAGGAAGTCAGTTGGAACTGGTCCAGTAATTCTGCACATTCCTGACCTCCACCCTCTTTCTACATCCCATTCCATGGGGTGTTGTCCTTGCCTGGCCTACATGTGGACCTTCCTGCAAATTTCAGATCTGGCATCCATGGTGGAGACTACATGGAAAGGCCACACCTCCCACACCATGTGGATTTCTTTTGTGCTTGTGAATCTTTAGCAGAATAATGGCTGGGTCTCTCAGAGACCTCCTGCAAAGGGGCAGATCCAGGTTTGGTGGGGTTCGAAGTGTAAATACTGTGGGCTCTCTTTAAGGAAAGAATACATAATTATGAATTAAAAATTAGGTACCAGGCCTTGGAATGCATGCAAATGAAAGGCCCTAAAGTTTAAGCATAATTAGCTTCCTGGGAAATCAGCTCTGCTCTTCAAGTTACTAATTCCCTTCCTTCCTTCTCTCTTCCCTTCGTCTTTGCTTCCAGCCGAGTCACCTGCACCTGCCCTTCCCTCAAGCACCCAGTGGGCACCAGGTGGTAGGTAGCTTCCTAAGTATACATTCTGATGAAAAAAATGGACTTTGCTCCGTCTACAGATTATTGTCCAAATTATGATACAGACATGGCTTTTCTTGGTATGAAAGAATAAAACGCTGTACAGTTAACCGGTGGGTACTGTGTAATCAAGCTGTGTGGGGCTGTGCGTTAGACTTGATAGACCACAATGGAGCTAGAAGCTATGGTTTTCTGTTTACATTTGTGAACACACCCAGAGGCAGGCTCTTCTATGTCTGGGACATTCAATAAATAAAACGATCCTCTCAGAAGGGAGGGGGAGTGATAGAACAAGCTAGAGAGGGGCGCATATCGTTGCTGCTATTCAGTGGCTCAGTTGAATTGGATGTCAGCATGCCAGACCTCCCTGTCTTTCACCACCTCCCGGAGTTTACTCAAATTCACGTCCACTGATTTGGTGATGCCATCCAACCATCTCGCTCTCTGTCACCCTCCTCTCCTCTTGCCCTCAGTCTTTCCCAGCATCAGGGTCTCTTCCAGTGAGTCAGCTCTTTGGATCAGGCGGCCAAAGTATACAGTTATACATAATGATACATGATTGACAGAACATTTTCACACATATCATCTGATCTAATGCTCACGCCATCTGATGTATGTGGTGTGGCTTTATTAAACCCACACCCCCAACGACAGACTGGAGAGTGAGGTGACGGAAGTTTGGTTCTGAACTCTTCCCTGTTAAACTTTTTCCACAGTGCTGCTTCCTTCCCCTGACCCCTGTGGCCCCTACCCCACCCGACGGCCTCCCCCAAGCCCCCAGTTGTCTTCACATCCCGGGGACACAAAGCCTGAATAGACAAAGAACCCATAGACAAAATAAGTCGGGTTCATTCTGTGGGGAATTTGGGGATGGGAACTTATTCCTGGTGGCTGGGGTGGGGTGGGGGTTGTGTTCTGAGCTGGGATTAACCAGATGAGTCATCTGGGATGAAGTTGATCCNCCTCCAAGACCTATAGAAATGCTTGAAATCTGAACCCTGAAAAAAAAATACTTGGCTTCAAAAGAAAAAATGAAACCAGCAAATCAAAATAACATAGCCGATTTGCATTAGCTGTTCAATTTAGTCTTCATTGGCTTATTCACTCATTCACCCATTCATTCATTCCTAGAAGCATATGTTTCTGCCATTCATTCACCAAATATCTGTTGAGCTGTTTCTTTGGCCATGTACAGTTTCAGGCACTAGGGCTACATCAGCGCTAACTAATTAAAGAGGGAGACAGAACTAAGCAGACAAATATTCCTGTCTTTGTGGGAGAATAACAGATACAACAATAAGTAAATTATATGGTAGATTAGAGATAGTAAGTGTGATTGATAAGAGGGAAAAATAGATCAGGGTTGGGGAATTATTGGTAAAGGAGAAATTCATAAACATCTTATGACATTTAAGGACAATTTGTAGGTTAGAGCTCGCTCACAGTGGGACTTCTCCAGTCTGCATAATGATTGCTGAGAAATTATAACCAATCATAGATTGTGAGTTGCATTTGACTGGAGTAAAATTATAAAAATCCTCTAAGCTTTGTTTATAAGCAAAATATAAGTGCATGTTAAATAATCTGATAGGAGATTAAAAGTGACAAGGCATCTGACTCTGCCTCTGGTTACCTGTAAGTAAAGACACTTCATTCAAGTATTATTGGACACCTGTAATATCGTGGCGGTTAAGGGTTTGGATGTCAGATGCCAGGGTTCAGGTACAATAAATGCCTCCATCCTTTACAGCTTGTGTGATTCTGGGAAAGACATTTAACGTCAGTTCCCCCTCTTTTATAAAGAGGTAATATAGAACCTACTTTATAGAGTTTCTGAAATGATGCAACAAGATACTAAAAGTAAAGGTGTTAGTCAGCATAGCATTTGGCACTTAGTGCTTAATCTGTTTTTATTATTTTTAAATAATGTGCTGGGTCTTAGTTGCTGCATGTGGGATCTTTTAGCTTTGCCATGTGGGATCTAGTTCCCTGACCCCAGGAATCAAACCTGGATCACCTCCATTGAGAGCACAGTCTTTGCTACTGGACCACCAGGGATGTGCATTCTTAGTCGCTCAGTCGTGTTCAACTTTTGGGACCCCCTAGACTCTAGCCCACCGTGCACCTCTGTCCATGGGATTCTCCAGGCAAGAACTGGAGTGGTTGCAATTCCCTTCTCTAGGGGATCTTCCTGATCCACAGATCAAACTCAGGTCTCCTGCATTGCAAGCAGATTCTTTACAGTCTGAGCCACCAAGGGAGTTCCCTTTAATCTATTACCACCGTTGTTGGTATGATGGTAACTGTGTGGCACTATGCTGGGTATCAGGGACCTAGAGCTGAACAAGACAGTGATATGGTCCCAACTGGAAGAGGCTTTTGCAAGCATTCTGTGCTTCATTAAATATCATGGTGTCCTGGCAGATTGATCCCCATGGTACCACTGATCATTGTTAACCATATTTGGATGAATAAAAATGAACAGACCACAATGAGACACTATTTGATAACCTTTCAGTTGAAAAAAAATTACGAAGCCTGATAATGCCAAGTATTGGACAGAATGTGGATCAACAGGATTTTACACATTTGTTGCTGGTGAGACTATAAATGGGTACATTCACACTGTTTTCCATAAGACGGGTGCAAAGAAGTGAAGTGAAAGTCGCCCAGTTGTGTCCGATTCTTTGCGACCCCATGGACTATACTGTCCATGGAATCCTCCAGAATCCATGGACAGGCCAGAATACTGGAGTGGGTAGCCTTTCCCTTCTTCAAGGGATCTTCCCAACCCAGGGATCGAACCCTAGTCTCCCGCATTGCAGGCGGATTCTTTGCCAGCTGAGCCACAACAAGAATGTTTAACTCAGCCATTCACAGTGGAAATCTGGTAACAACGCAAATGTTGATTGACAGGAGAATAAATAAATACTTGTGGGACATAACAGTAAAAGGACTGTAAT
Source organism: Neotragus moschatus (assembly GCA_006410615.1). Classification (NCBI taxonomy): domain Eukaryota; kingdom Metazoa; phylum Chordata; class Mammalia; order Artiodactyla; family Bovidae; genus Neotragus; species Neotragus moschatus. Next base: position 64,788 of record SJYA01002344.1, on the reverse strand, counting down.
AGTGAAAACAAAGAGACCATAGCTCTATACTACAATGTGGATCAATTTTAGCAATATAACATTTTGCGAAAAAAAGTATATTCCAGAAGGCTACACACAGCAGGATATTCTCTTAAGCAATATGAAAACAGGATCTAAAGGATGCAACTTTCAGAAAAATATAATAAAATTAATTTTTAGAAACACAAAGGAATTGGAATGTCAAGATTCAGGATGGGAGACTTCCCTGGTGGTCCTAAGAATCTGCTTTGCCAGAACTGAAAGAGACATGTGTACCCCAATGTTCATCACAGCACTGTTTACAATAGCTAGGCTATGGAAGCAACTAGATGTCCATCGGCAGACAAATGGATAAAAAAGCTGTGGTACATAGACCTAATGGAATATTACTCAGCCACTAAAAGGAATGCATTTGAACCAGTTCTAATGAGGTGGATGAAACTGGAGCCTATTATACAGAGTGAAGTAAGTTAGAAAGAAAAACACCAATAGGGTATATTAACATTTAGAAAGATGGTAACGATGACCCTATATGTGAGACAGCAAAAGAGACACAGATGTAAAGAACAAACTTTGGGGCTCAGTGGGAGAAGGTGAGGGTGGGATGATTTGAGAGAGAGCATTGAAACATGTATCTTAACACATGTGAAATAGATCGCCAGCCCAGGTTCGATGAGTGAGACAGGGTGCTCAGGGCCGGTGCACTGGGACAACCCAGAGGGATCGGATGGGGAGGGAGGTGGGAGGGGGTTCAGGATGGGGGGACACATGTACACTCGTGGCTGAGTCATGTCAATGTATGGCAAAAACCACTACAATATTGTAAAGTAATTAGCCTCCAATGAAAATAAATTAATTAATTTACACACACAAAAAAAAGAATCTGCTTTGCAAAGCAGAGGACTCAGGTTCAATTCCTGGCTGGGGAACTAGGATTTCATACACCTCAGGGCAACTAAGCCAACAAGCTGCAACCACTGAGCTCATGCACTCTAGAGCATGTGCTCCACAGCGTGAGAAGCCCAAGTGTCACAACTACAGAAAGTCTGTATGCCACAGCGAAGACCCAATGCAGCCAAAAAAAAAAAAAAAAACAGGATTCAGGATGGATGAGGGAGGTCAAGTGATGGGAAGGGCAGAAACACATAGTGATACCCTGCAGGGCCCTGCGGGACTCCTGGGCATAAGGCCTTTCTGTGTCCCCCTTTTCTTTGATTATAGGAAATAGGCTTCACTCAGCCTCCATGGCGTTCCTTGAGTTTCAGTGGGCAAGCAGTTGTTAATTAGAGAAGGGAGAAGAAGGGAGACCAGNTAGTGATACCCTGCAGGGCCCTGCGGGACTCCTGGGCATAAGGCCTTTCTGTGTCCCCCTTTTCTTTGATTATAGGAAATAGGCTTCACTCAGCCTCCATGGCGTTCCTTGAGTTTCAGTGGGCAAGCAGTTGTTAATTAGAGAAGGGAGAAGAAGGGAGACCAGGGAGAAACACTCAAGAGAAGCCTTGGGGCAAGGTCCTATTTCCCCACCAAGGGAGACACACAACAATATCTCTGAGCTAATTCACGGATACTGAAACTCCCTCTAGATGGGAGACGTTAACAATTAATGATGATATGCTGCCCACAAGCATGTAGACCCCAGACCAGTTGGACTTGAAGGCTGATATGCCGACTCCTACTTACCTCAACACCAACCCATCAGAAGAATGTCCACGAGCTGACCACACCCGCTTAGAACAATTAATATAAAACTTCTCACTATCTTCCCCAAGTGAAGGTATATGGTTTTGAGGACATTAGCCCGCTGTGTCCCCCTTTGCCTGACAAACCAATAAAGCTACCTTTTCCTACTTCACCCCAAACCCTGTCTCCGAGATTCGATTTGGCACCAGTGCAGAGAGGCTGAGCTTTCCGCATCAAAAGGAAGAAGTAGGTGGTGCAGCTCACAGGTGTCTGTGTGCATGTGCGCCGTGTCGCTTCAGTTCTGTCCGACTCTGCGACCCCACGGAGTGTGGCCTGCCAGGCTCCTCTGTCCGTGGGATTCTCCAGGCAAGAGTACTGGAGTGAGTTGCCATGCTCTCCTGCAGAGGATCTTCCCAAGCCAGGGATCGAACTTGCGACTCTTATGTCTCCTGCATTGGCAGGCAAGCCCCCTCATAGATGTTTACCATATTATAAATAAATAAGTAATCATAGATAAATAAGAAATAATTAGATGCTTGCTGTGCAAGGTCCAAATGAAGATGAATGCATATCATGAACCAAAGATTATGAATGATCCTGTAGACTTGCAGTCAATAAAAGAGAGAATGCAACTCTACTCTTCGGATGGGTATGAAGCACTCCTTGGAAAGGCAGAGTGAATAAAGGACCCTAAAGAAGGAAAGGGCTGTGTGAATTTCCACGATGATTAGGCATCGCTGACCTTGAGGGTGGGGGCCCCTTCACCAGTCATGCTAGTGTGTAGATTCAGATTTTTCACCCGAGGTCAGAGGGCCAGGGTGAGTGGTCACTGTGATGGGGTCAGGCAAATGCCCTGGGCAGAGCCCTGTTTGAGTCCTGGGCATCTTTGAGAGGTAGTTGGCCTGCAGTGCCTTTTCCATGGGGTTTTTGCCAGGCCTGCCCTGTACAGACTTTCAGTTTCTGTGTGTCTTCTCAAACTGGACCAGTCCTGCCTGGCCTGGCCTTGACTCGGGGGATGATCCTGGCTGTGTGTGGAGAACCCCATTCTAGCTGGGGGTTCTGCCACCTCCCCAAGGAGATGCAGTTTGGTCACTGAGCCCACAGTCCCAGCCTTTGTCTCTCCTGCGCTGGGGGGAGTCCGAGGGAAGATGCTCTTAGACAGCTGAGCTGCCTGTTGTCATAGCCAGGCCCACGGGCCTCAGGCTGGAGCAAGTGCTTTTTCATTAATGAAATCATCTCAAAGCCCTGGAAACTGGCACCTAGACAGGGAATACGTTTACATGTTAGGCACAGTTGACTGACTTCATGGACAGAACTAACTGGGACTCTGAGAGGCACATGGAAGGCTATCCTCTCTCTCTCTTTTGTTCTTCTGCTGGAGGGGTCAGGGCTTTCAGGCTTTTGTTGTTCAGTTGCTAAGTCGTATCTGACTTGTTGTGACCCCATGGACTGCAGTACACCAGGCTTCCCCGTCCTTCACCATCTCGTAGAGTTTGCTCAAACTCATCTCCGTTGAGTTGATGATGCCATCCAACATCTTATCCTCTGTTGCCCTGTCCTCAATCTTTTTCAACATCAGGGTCTTTTCCATGAGTCAGCTCTTCACATCAGGTGGCTGAAGTATTGGAGCTTCAGCTTCAGCATCCGTCCTTCCAATGACTACTCAAGGTTGATTTCCTTTTAGGATTGACTGGTTTGATTTCCCTTCTGTCCAAGGGACTCTCAAAAGTCTTTTCCAACACCACAGTTCAAAGGCATCAATTTTTAGGCGCTCAGCCTTCTTTATGGTCCAACTCTCACATCTGTACATGACTACTGGAAAAAGACACAGCTTGGCTCTGGGAGCTGCTTACAAGCCGCTCACCCCTCCCCATGCCTGGGAACAATCACTGATATCTCAAGAGACTAGAATCAGAAAGACTCCAGACCAGGTTGGCGAGGGGGGGGGGGGAGGAGGCAGTTTCGAATTGTCACATTAGCTTAATTCTCTAAACCCAAACAACAACAGAGATAATCATACGGCCTCTGCTTGACTAAAAGGCATCAGTGAGAATATGACATAACTGAGAACAAAGTACTTATCAAATCGAAAGATCTGATGCATTTATGTCAGAATACACGTCTGTGTGGGAAACAAATTTGACCCTTTCTTTGCTGGATTCCTAAGATCAAGGACAGTGCCTGGCACATAGTAGGTGCTCAACAAAAATACTTCTGGAATGAATGAACTGGAGTATTATGGATTAGAGCCAAACTAATGATGATGAGGATAATTCTTTACTGTGATATGATAATTAATTGCATCTTGACTACGTGCCAGGTAAAATGCCAAAAGCTTTTCCACTTAAGCTTCACAACAGCCCACTGAAGGAATTGCTAGTATTATTCCCATCTTGCAGGTGAGTTAATGCAACACAGGGAAGTTAGTGATTTTTCCAAGGCCACACCCTTGTGGAACAGGTTGTTACCCAAGAAATATAATTTAGGGAGTTCGGAGAGGCTCAAGCCCTGCAAGTGGAACCCAGATGGCCTTGGCATCTGAGAGGTCACTGTGATGATCACTGGATTTCAACACCTTTTTCATGCTTCAAGATTCCAAAGAAAAGTGCAGATGCCTCTGGAAAACAGTTCAACATAATGTCTAATCAGGGAGTAATCTGGTTTTTCTGTTTGCTTCCTAAGTGCGGATGGTATTCTCTTGTAGGGATGGGATTCAAGGGAGATGCCTCAGTGAGTGGGGATTACACGTGGCGGACTGGAGGGCTGCTAGGAAAGGGGCTGAGAAAGGGTCCAAATATCATGTCATCATGCACGTTGACTGTTCTGTTGAGAACTGGCCTTGGGACTTCAGGAGGGCAAAAGGGGATTTGGGTCCCTAAATCGCAACTCCGGGAGTTGGTGATGGACAGGGAGGCCATGGGGTCGCAAGGAGTCGGACACGACTGAGCAGCTGAACTGAACTGAACTTTACAGAGCAGCTGGAACACACTGGAAGAAGACTGTCTCAGAGAGAAGTAGCACTGTTGGGCAATGGTCATAGGAGCCTCACTTTTCTGCTTAAATTTTTATCAGAAGAATATATTCATGTACTACTTGTGTGGTTAAAAATCTATTGAGAGAAATGAAAAATGAAGTGAAGAAGGGGTGGGGGNTTCCAGTTTCCAGTTCCAGCGGGTCTGCTGGGGAATTCAGAGCCAGTTATGGTGGCAAGGTGGTAAAGAATCTGCCTGCAATGCAGGAGACCGGGGTTCGATCCCTGGGTCGGGAAGATTCCCTAGAGGAAGGCATGGCAACCCATTCCAGTATTCTGGCCTGGAAAACTCCATGGGTAGAGGAGCCTGGCAGGCTTCAGTCTATGGGGTCACAAAGAATCAGATAGGACTGAGCACAAGCTCTCGTGTTAAGTGGGCTGTTGGCCATCACACCCTTATGATTTTGCTGTGTGACTGTGGCCAAAGTCTGCCTGCTCTGTGTTCTGATATCCTCATCTGTAAAAGCGGATAGTACCTGTCCTCCTGTCTCCTAAGACTGCAATAAGATCAAAGATGTAGTATATATTTGAAAAACCCCCACGTCCCTGGTGGCTCAGATATTTGAAAAAGAATAAAAATAATCCATGAGATAGAGGGGAATTTTTAAAAATCATATTCATGAGCTTTGATAATGTGCCCAAAGATTTACAAAGCATCTAAAGTGAATATCTTCAATATTGTCACCAGTGCTTAGCCACATTCGTTCTGGTAACCTTGCCCAACTCCCTCTGCAATTTCTTTCAAATAATCACTCACACACACACCCCTCCTCCTCGGCCCCCCAGTCATACAGATCCAAGGACTCTGCCTACGCAAATGAGTGCATCTCATTCCCCTGAATCACATGACTGTGTCACAGATAGTCATGTGACCCAATCAGGATCAGTGAGACTTTTCCTAGGACTTTTGAGAAAGAGATTCTCTCTGAAGATCTGGAAAGGATACAAGGGCTAAAACAGATGCTGTCATCTTCTTTACGACTTTAACTCAAAACTCAAGTTGAAACATAAAAGATGGAGCCAAGAAGCAGAGAGAAATCAAGTCCTGATTTTGAGATTAGAACCCCAAACCCAGCCAAGGCCACCGGTGATAATGTGATTTATAATAAGAAATATTTGGTCTTTTTCTATAGTTGCTGGCATGGAGGTCCTAAAACTCTTGGAATTTCCTAAGTGAACAGAGCTATAAAGGTGTTCTTTGTTATGTTAATAATGTGGGTTTTGGAAAGTGCCTAAGGATAGGGGCTGGTTACCAAGAGAACCAAACAAGTGATTAGAAGATTGGAACTTTCAGTCTGACCCTTCCCGAGGGGAAAGGGTTGGGGACAGAATTCATTTCCCTGTGGGCAATGAATTAATCCATCAGGCCTACGTGGTGAGGCTTCCAAAAAACCCCAGAAGGACTCCACGTGAATTGGGGAGAGTGGTGAGCTGGAGATGGTATGGAAGCTCTCCACCCTTTCCCTTCACCTTCCCCACTCATCTCTTCCATTTAGCTGTTCCAGAGTTACATCCTTTTATAATAAACTGGTAATCTACTAAGTTTCTCTGAGTTCTGTGAGCTGCTCTAGCAAATTAAAAACACCAGAGGAAGAGGTCCAAGGAATCTCTGATTTATAGCTGACTGGTCAGAAGCAGAGGCTGGACTTGTTATTGGTGTCTGACATGGGGTGGGCTTCAAGTGAAAGGCAGTCATGTAACCTGTGGAATCTGGTACTATCTCCAAGTAGATGGTGTCAGAACTGAATTGAATTGTGGGATACTCAGCTGGCATCTCAAATAATTCCTTATTGTTGTGGGGACTGACCCCAAAATCATACAATGGAAATTGGGTCTGAAACCTTTTCACCACCCCTGGACTTCTCAGCTTAAGATAAGCCCCTAAATTCCTTTTTTGCCCAAAGGTGTCTTGGGTTGGATTTTCTGTTCCTGGTTACCAAGAGAATCCTAATGGATACGGCATCATCTCATTTAGTCTATTCACCAACTGTGAGCTGAGTACTGGAACCTCTACAGATGAGAGAGAGACAAACAGGCACGAAGAAGCGATGTAAGTAGCAGAGGCAGATTTGAACTAGGTCTCCTGGTCTCCGAAGCCTGCATTCTACCCACTCTCCAAGGGCTGGAATACATCCAAGACTCCCAGTCAGCTCCATCACAGACTCTAGCCAGGCAATGCGGAAGATCTAGGTTTGATCCCTGAGTTGGGAAGATCCCCTGGAGAAGGAAATGGCAATCCGATCCAGTATTCTTGCCTGGAGAATCTCATGGACAGAAGAGCCTGGTGGCCTATAGTCCATGGGGTCCCAAAGTGTCAGACACGACTGTGCAACTGACACCGTCACTTCCAGAGCATCTGCTGGCAGAGGAGAGCCCTGATTCTCCTTCAGCCAGTGGTTGAGGGAGGACCTAATTCTCTTGATGATCTCTGCCCGTCATGTGCCCTCTTCCTGGAAGAAAGGCACCCATAGAGGAGGAGCTTAGTCACTTTCTGCAGGGTTTCAGCTTGGATGTCAAAGGCCTGGTGGGCTTGAAATGGCCCAGTAAGGTCTGATGCTTCAGTGTCTGTTTTTGACTTCTATTCTCTCTCTCTCTCTCTTTTTTTTTTTTTTGGCCACACCACACGACATATGAGATCTCAGATCCCCAACCAGTGATGGAGGGAAAGGGTGCAGAGTTTCCATGTCCTCTCCAGCTCACCCTCTCCCCAGTTCATGTGTTCAACCAGGACGCTCTCTTAAGAGAGTCCTTTTGGGGTTTTAAGGAGGCCTCACCACATAGGCCTGATGGATTAAGTCACTGCCCATAGTGGATTGAACTCTTTCTCCAGCCCTCTCCCCTACCCCCAACTGAGGAAGCATGGAGTCCTAAACACTGGACTGCCAAGGAATCCCCTAGAGTTCTACTCCTTTCTCTGCAGATCCCTGAGTCTGGTAAAATCCAGGGCTTACAACCTGAGCTGACAGTTTCATAGGAATAATGGCTTGGAGAGGGGTTTAGGGTACTAGTACATGGTGGGGCTGGAAGAGGAAAAGGGTACAACAAGGGACATCTGAGAACTAGGTACATTTCAATTGGTTGAGGGAGCAAGTCAGCCATGTCATTTTGATAATGGGATCAAATAAGCTATCTGAGATATGCTACAAAATAACAGGGCGATGGGGAAAGGAGGTGGAACTATAGATGAAATAAGATTGAGCATTAGTTGGTCATTGTGGAAGCGAGGTTACCAGTGTGTGAGGGTTTATTCTGTCTACATGAGCATATGTTTGAAATTTTTTCCATAATGATTATTTTAAAGTATAATGAATACTTAAAAAAAAATATGTTTTATGCTTTTATTCTTTGCAGAGCCCTTGACGCATATCTTGTGTGCCCCTCACAAATGATTTTTTCCCCTCATTTTAAAGATGGTAAAACTGAGACTCAGAGAAGCTAACTCACTTACGCAAGGTAGAATTGAACCCAGGCTTTCCAACTCTTGCATTCCAAGGTTAGTGTGGGGTGGAGGGCAGCAGAGGCAGGATGGCAGCCCCTGCCTGACAGGGACTGACAGGCAAGGATGGGGAAAAGAGGAGCCACTCTCGTCCACATCTGTCTTGCCCGGAGGCAGCCCAGCCTGTGTGTAACTGGTGTGGCACAGACGGTGGCAGGGCCTCAGGGTTAAGAGTGCCGAGGAGGGAAGCTCCCAGCCACCGATTTCAAGTGTTCCGATTTCACATGTTCCGATTTCACGTGTTCCTCGGTAGTTAAGAAAACACTGGGTCTGGCACAGCAGGCTCTGGCTCCAGCCCCTTCCATAGGCATCCTGAGGACTGTTGCCTGAACATCTGGGTCTGATAAAGCCCACGTGGGTTGTCCACCACCTCTGCCATAACCGTTTCCGTACATACCCTTGAAGCTCTGTGAGTGTGGCTGGTCTTTTCTTCTCCTTCCTCCCAAACATATGGATTCCCAGCTCCGGTTTCAAACTCAACGACTCCTCTGCTATAAACTCCCCCAAAGCTCTCAATTTCCTTTTTCCATTGCTCATTCTTTCCTAAAGTGCATGAAAAAGCCTCTCTTAGCTCTGTTCCAATTTCCTTGTTTATGAAAGAAGGGCAAGGAGAACAGTGATTTCAGGGATCAAAGTTAAGCAAGGCCTGATTTCTTCCTTAGGAGAACGCACCTCTATGGCCTGGCAGATCCTGACTTCCCAGGTATAAGAACAAATCACAGGAAAGCCCTGACTGCCCCCCATCCCCCCACACTCCCGCAAATGCTCACCCTGCAGGAGGTCTGATACAGTGCAGTCTGCTTCCTTTCTCTGGCTAAAACATCCACTTTGAAAGTCACTAATGGAATAGAAAGAAGGGAAAGTCAAGGGTGTGATTCCCGGAAGGTTACTGCTGAAGTGGGAGTGTATTATCTGGGAAGGGAAGAACAGGTCCTTGCCTGCTCCTTAGCCTGTGGCCTGGTATTTCTTCATGACGATGGCAACGTATGACTTACAGGCAGAAAGAACCCAGTCATGGACACTGAAATACTGGACACGTCAACATCAGCAGGGTGAGGGAGGAGGAAAAGGGGCTCCTGAAGCATCTGGGGGACAGAAGATCCCTGTCCAGGCAGAGACCTGCAGATGTCTTCAGGGGCCCAGTAGGTACCATTAGCGATGAAAAGCAGCGGACACTGGTTTCAGCCTGGAGGAGGCGGTGGTGGTGGTTTAGTTGCTCAGCCACATCTGACTCTTTTGTGACCCCATTGACTGCAGCCTCTCAGGCTCCTGTGTCCATGGGATTTCCCAAGCAAGAGTACTGGAGTGGGTTGCCATTTCCTTCTCCAGGAGCTCTTCCCAACCCAGGGATCAAACCCTGGTCTCCTGTATTGCAGGCAAGCTCCTACCTTGCAGGTGGATTCTTTACCAACTGAGCCACCAGGGAAACCACCTTCAGCCTGTTGGAGCCCGGGCAGTAGCAGTGGGTTCTGGAAACAGCAAGTCCTCTCAGGAAGGTGCAGCAGCTGCTCACCTCTGGCTGGTTATTCCTGTGGGAGAACGTGAGCCTGGGGTTGCCAGATCTTGCATTTTTCCATAGACGTGGAGATCTGGGTTTTACATGAAGTCTTCCAATCTGGGAACTAATTTCAGAAGAAAAATCTTGCAAAGGCTGACATTATGAGCTCAGTAAGATCTGTCCGGTGGTTAGCCCCAGTTTGCGGCCCCAACCTAGGGGCTCTACACGTGGTCAGCATGCCACTGGGAGAAGCAGCCAGGAGGTCAGATGCAGCCACGGGGCAGAGGGCCCCGCCTGGGCCAGGAAGNAAAATCTTGCAAAGGCTGACATTATGAGCTCAGTAAGATCTGTCCGGTGGTTAGCCCCAGTTTGCGGCCCCAACCTAGGGGCTCTACACGTGGTCAGCATGCCACTGGGAGAAGCAGCCAGGAGGTCAGATGCAGCCACGGGGCAGAGGGCCCCGCCTGGGCCAGGAAGGAGGTGGCTCTGCCTGCTGATCCTTGGCTCATAAAACACTTGGAGGCTTCTGTCATGTTATCACACTGGATCAGCTGCCAGTTGGGTCCTTACCAATCACCCTCCCATCCCCTTTGGAAATTCTGCTCCCCAAGGAAGTTCACGTGGCCAGCTCAGAACTCTTTCTTTGGGAGAGGCAAGTCAACACTTCAGCCTCTAGCCCCATTTGAGATAACCTTCAAGACAACTTAAAATTCACCTACCTGTGGAAGAGCAAGTGATACCTTCTTGTCTCTCAGGCTCAACAAAACCATGACCAGTATATGCATATTTAAGGAGCTCTTTTCTTCCCCCTAGAAAAGTTACACTGTGGCAGCCTGGATGGTGGGGAGGAGTTTGAAGGGGAGAATGAATACATGAATGAGCATGACTGAGTCCCTTTGCTGTCCATCGGAAACTATCACAACATTGCTAATCAGCTGTATACCAATATAAAATAAAAAGGTTTTTAAAAGTCACGTGGTGCTTTGAGGACAACTTCTGTTCCTCTCTGCAAGATAGAAAAGAGGCACAGAGTTGGGAGCTATTTGCCCAAAGACATATTTGCAAGGACTCATGCACTAAGCTTTTTCTTTTTTTTTTTTTTTTTTAAGTTCAGATGTCTTCCTGATTTGTACATAATAAAGGTAAGTAGAATGTACTCACAATGGGATGGTGCAGTAATCTAGAGGGCAGAGAGACATGAGAAAAGATTTTAGGCATGGGAATTCTCAGAGGTCCAGTGGTTCGTACTCCTTGCTTTCACTGCAGGAGGCTTGGGTTCGATCCCTGGTGGGGGAACCTGGATCCAGCAAGTCACAAAGGTGTGATCATGGAATCTCTTTCCCTGGCATTACCTTTACTCTGCCAGTTTGCAATTCCCTGTATACATGGGATGAGAAAGATACATGGGAGGAGTTGACAAGAGCAGAGTTTCAGACCAAAGGAAAGTACATTGCACAAGCAATTGCCTGCAGCAGGGTGTGTGCGTGAATCTCAGGGTGTGTGTGTGTATGTGTGTGTGTGTGTGGATTTGCACGCTTCATTTGTATGCAAGCCATTCTGGTAGGAGGAGAAAGGAGAAGTGTTGTTTCTATACCTCAGTAAATACAATACTCTCCTAAGAGAACCTTCTTGACTCCTGTCTCTCTCATCTCACGAAAACACTTTTGCTATTCCTCTAATCAATATATATTTATTGAGCACCTTCTTGGCATATGGCACTGTGATATGCACTGAGATTACATCGATGAACAAGAAAGACAGTCTTCATCTATAGGGGGTCCACAGTTTATGAAGGAGGCAGACAAGTGAATGGGAAGATGCCATTCTCAGATAGGGGAGGTGGGTAAGGAAAGGCCATGGAGGAGAAGGCGTGACCTGATAGGCTTGGGGGCGGGGTGTGGGAAACCGTATTCTGAGAGAACTGAGGTCTAAGCTGAGATCTGAAGGATGAGTTAGAACGAGCCAGGCAATAGAGAAGGGGAGCATTTCAGGCAGAGGAAATAGCATGAGCAAAGATCTGAGGATCACATTTCCCCAGCACTGAATGAAAACCTGCTGTTTGAGCTAAGGTGAGTTCCATCTTGTGTGTGTGTGAGGGGTGGGGTGTGGTTCGTGGAGTTCTGGAGCCAAGTATGGGACCAGCATGGCACTGGTCAGAAGCCAGCCTTGAAAATCACTGTTCTCTGATTAAAACTGCTCAGTTAAGAGCATTTAAAATGCTCCCCAGGGACTTCCTCGTTGGTCCAGTGGTTGAGACTCCACACTTTCAATGCAGGGGGTGTGGGTTTGACCCCTGGTTGGGGAACTAAGATCCCACATGCCACATGGTCAAAAATTTAGAATAAATAAATAATTGCACTCCAGTCGTTAGGGTGCTCAGAATACAGCATGGAGAACGAAGTGTTCAGGGGACACAAATACATACCCTTATTCTGAGGGAAGACACAAACACTAAGGGTAAAGCCCAGAACCTGAGTCAAACTGACTTTTAAATTCCAATTTACAACAGAGGACATTCACACTGCTGCTTCGACTCTCTCCCTTTCACACACTCACACAGTGTGCAGGAGCACTTATCTGGTGAACCAGGCAGCTTAGATTTTTTTTTTTTTTTAATGTTATTTATTTATCTGTTTGACTGCACCAGGATCTAGTTCCTTAACCAGGGATTGAACCTGGGCCCCTTGGTTTGGGAGCGTGGAGTCAGCCACTGGACCACCAGGGACATCCCTATGCTATTTTTTACAGAGAAAGAAACTGAGGTTCAAGGAGGCAAAGTATCCAAGGTCATGGGCTCATTCATTCCTTCACTGACTCAGCAACCATTAGTCCAGCACGTGCTGCAGGCAGGCTGGCCGGCCCTCGGTGCTACAGAAACAGCGGTGAATGACACCCCCCCACCCCCCCCCAGCTCAGAAGTCATAGTTCAGACCCACTGCTTCCAGTCCCCATCCCAGCGCCTCTCCCAATACACTGAACTGCAGTTGGATANCACCAACTCCCCCCCCCCAGCTCAGAAGTCATAGTTCAGACCCACTGCTTCCAGTCCCCATCCCAGCGCCTCTCCCAATACACTGAACTGCAGTTGGATATGTGGCCTCTGGGGTCAACATTCCAGGAGACAGATGTTTTTGTCGGCACTATCCCAGTTCCTAAACATACCACTGAAGCAAAATCAGCAGAGCTCCTACACAAATGTATCTTCAAGGCAAGGTGCAGACCCAGACTTTCCCTGTAAGCCCCTCCCCTTTAGAAACTGTACCCACCAAAGGCTGTCCTGGCCCTGGTGGTCTCTGAGTCACTGTGAAATTTCCTGTTCCATCTCCACCCCCTGTACCAGCCCAAAGTGAATGCTTTTAAACCCTCACCTTGTCCAAGCCTTCCCTCTAAACACTGTCTCATGGAAGTCGGGATGGGATAAAGGTTCTTTCAAAGCAAAACAGGGAAGATTGAGGGGAAGAGCAGCAGGGAGCGAGCAAGGAAAGAGGAGACACCAGGCCCACCCGGCTTCCCACACCACGGTGCTGTGAGCCAAAGCTGGCCAAGGTCGGAGACTAGCAAAACCCAACCAGCAGACACCCAACCAGACAGACGGCCCTCAGATGCCTGGGAGAGGCTGGTACATCTCCCCAGAGCCTGGGCAATGTTATTTCCTGGGGCAAAGCAAGTCACAAAGGATGAAAGCTGATGACTGAATGTCTGGGGCTGGGTGGGAGGCCCTGCCAGGAGGTGGGGGTGGCGCAGTGGAAAGGGAGGAGGGGTGGAGGCTTGGCTGGTTTTGCACAGACACATCTCTTCATTTTTCCAGACTGGAAAAAGCTGTTTGGGCTGTGCACATTTGCAGAGAGTCACGGTATTTACTACGCTTCCTGGCTCGACAGATTTCTTTCTGTCATTCAGTTGAACGCAGCTTGTATTTTTCAGAGCCAGAGCCGAACAGACCGTGGAGGCTCTTCTTCCCCCACGTTATGTTCAAAAACACAGCACGAGTGACTCAAAAAGCCAGGCTCGCATGGGTAGCAGGAGCGGGCGGGGGTAGCATGTTGTAGAGATAAAGACCCATGTTTAGACAAACAGTGTCTTCCCCTTGGAGGGGCTGAATGATGCTCCTTGTTTTCTCAGCCCACGTTGTTTTTTGAAGCCAACTGCTGTAGTAGAAACTGATGCCTGCACTTTGCGCGTGACTCTCTGTTATCAATACTGATGGTAGCGGGTAGTTCAGGGGACTGCAATGAAGTGGTGAATAATAATACGGAAAATCCTTTCTTGGAACTTCCCCAGTGGTCCAGTGGTTAGGACTCTGTGCTTTCACTGCTGGGGGCCCAGGTGCAATCCCTGGTAGGGGAACTAAGATCTCACAGACCATGCAGAGCAGCACAACAAAACAAAGCAAAGTTGTCTGTCGAACTGGCATATGCCAAGACATTAATGCAACTCAACAAACAGTAACCGAGCACATTTCATGTGCATGGTACGGTGCCAGGGGTGGAATGTCCAAGCTGACCACAACTTAACATGCTCTTTACCTTTTTAATAGAAAACGGCTTGTGAGCCCCATGGTATTCACAGCCAAAGGTGGAATTCGAGGCACCAAGGATAGGCCAAGTCAGTAAAGGAAAGTCTTGGGGGTGGGGGTGGGGAGGGGAGAGCTTTGTCAAATCCCTTCACATCATTCTCCTAGGTTCCTGTATGTGTAACGCCAGCCTGACCAGCCAACCCACCACACTGAGAGTGTAGTCATCAAATCTTGCTCAGAACCTCAGACTCATGCTGCCCAAGAGTGGGAGCTTCATCTTCAGAGATGATATAATGACATATTCAGACAACCTCTGACCTCACCAGCCAGGGAAAGGGTAAATAAACAAATACCACTGATGATACAGGTTAGCATTACATGATGCCTTGGTAAAGAGCCTCTAACCTCATCCTCTTCTTGAACTGGGAAAGCACAGAGTCCTCTTGCATTAATTTAAAGAGACAAAGAACTCACCCAGGCTTCTCCTCAAACCTGCTTTTGAGTCAGGCGCCATGGGGTGTGGGAGGGGTGGAGGCAGGTGAAGGAAAGCGAGGGAGGGTCTCTGTGAGACCAAGGGAGTCAGGAAGCTAGGAATTCTGTACAGGACAAGTTGACGATGCCAGATGTAGCTCAATTTTTTTTTTCTTCAAAAAAATCTATTATGGGTTTCCTTTCCAAAGTGGAAATGCAGGGATAGAAAAATGAGTTTCGGTTGCCATGGAAATAGGAGTTGGCTGGGGCCTGCAGGAGCAGCAGCTGGAGCAGAGCTAGTGGCCGGGAACCTGGCCCCATGACAGAGGGGGCTTCCGGCTGGGGATAAGACAACAACAGGCTTTAGCAGGAAGGAGAAGCAGGAAAGAGGACAGAAGAGGAGACAGAGCCTGTGTCTCCAGACACCACAGCCTATAAATTCTGCAGACATTTGGAGGGCTACAGAACGGAGGGTGGGGGCGTGTGCACGCGTGTGTGGCTGTGCTGTATGCGTGTCTTCACAGGCCACAAAAATGAGAAGCAAAATAAATCCAATGCCTGAAAAAGGATGGCTGAGAAAAAGCTAAGAGAGCTGAAGGGCTGGAGAGGAGAGGCCTGCCATTTAGAAGCCCTTCCAGGAGGCTGGGGAAATGCCTGAACAGGGACTGGCTCTCACACACTGAACTCTTTCACCTTTTGTCTCCACTCAACTCCTCAAAATGAAACTGGCGTGGGCCCGTAACACAGCCGATAAAATCCCCACGGGGTTAGCAAGACTATGGGTGTGGGTAAGCTGGCTGTTCTGTTTCAGCTATACCTCTGGCTGACTGCTTTTGTTCCAGGGAGAAAGTATCCAGGACTGTGGGGTCTTCCAGCCTGAGGCTTTAAAGTGGTCTGGAGGTTCTCAACATCACATTCTGGGAAGATGCTTTGATAAGGCCTCAGGGACTTCAAGCCTCTCCTGGATCCCTCAGCTGGGCCCATTTGAGGGAATATTTTGTCATTCCCACACCTACCCCAGTAACAGGAACCACTCACACTCTTTCCTCCTAACACAGTAGGGGATAGTGGACAGGGAGACCTCATATTCATGAAGGGACTCCAAGTTAGGTGTTTGTCACTATATAGTCCCATTACTATATGTGCTGTCCCTGAGAAACACTAAGAGGATCATATGGTTTAAACTGACCACCATTCTGGTATCTTGTTTTATACTTCTTCAGGAGCTTCAAAAAGTACTCAAGTGAGCACAAAAAAGAATAAAATACTTAGGACCAAACTGAAGTAAGGAGGTGAAAGATTTGTACACTGAAAACTGCAAAACCTTGCTGAAAGCAATTAAAGATAAAAATAAATGGAAAGACATCCCATGTTCATGGATTGGAAGACTTAATATTAAGGTAATACTCCTCAAAGTGATCTACAGATTCAACTGCAATCTCTACCAGAATCCCAATAACTTTTTTTTTGCAGAAACAGAAAAATCCACACTGAAATTCATAAGGAATCACAAGGAACCCTAAAAGCCAAAACAATCCTGGAAAAGAACAAAGCTGGAGAACTTAGACTTAGGATTTCAAATCTTTCAAAGGTATAGTAAACAAGAGAACATGTGACTGCTATACAGACAGATATGTAAACCAGTAGAATAGAAAAGAGAGCCTAGAAATATACCCTGGAATATATATGGTCAAATAACCATTATGACCTTATTTCAACAGGGTGCCAAAACCATTCATCCAAGACAATCTTTTTAACAAACGGTGTTGCAAAAACTGGATATCCATATACAAAAGAATGAAGCCGGACTTTCACTTTATACCATATACAAAACTTACCTAAAAAGGACCAAAGACTTAAACATAGGATCTAAAACTGTAAACTCTTACAAGAAAACGTAAAGGAAATGCTTTATGTCATTGGAATTGGCAATGTTAGGGTTAGGGTTAGGGTAATGATTGCTTGGATATGACAGCAAACACAGAAGTAACAAAAGAAAAACTAGGTAAACAGAACTTCACAAAGGATGCTGCTGCTGCTGCTGCTAAGACGCTTCAGTCGTGTCCGACTCTGTGCGAACCCGAAGACGGCAGCCTATCAGGCTCCTCCGTCCCTGGGATTCTCCAGGCAAGAACACTGGAGTGGGTTGCCATTTCCTTCTCCAATGCATGAGAGTGAAAAGTGAAAGTGAAAGTCGCTAAGTCGTGTCTGACCCTTAGCGACCCCATGGACTGCAGCCCATCAGGCTCCTCCGTCAATGGGAGTTTCCAGGCAAGAGTACTAGAGTGGGGTGCCACTGCCTTCTCCGTCACAAAGGATACTACTAGGTAAATAGAATTTCACAAGGACACTAGTGAAAAGGGAGAAGGGAGTGAAAAGGGAGAATGGGAGAAAATATTTGCAAATCACGTATGTGATAAGGGATTAATATCCAGAATACACAGAGAATGCCTACAACTCAACAACAAAAAACTCAATCTGATTAAAACTTGGACAAAAGATTTGAATAGACATTTCTCCAGAGAAGATATTCAAGTGATCAATAAGCACACAGACGATCAACATCCTTAATCATTAGGAAAACGCAAATCAAATCTATGAGATCCTATTAGAATGACTATTAACGAAAAAACAATCAAAACAGAAAATAACAAGTGTTGGCAAGGANTCAATCTGATTAAAACTTGGACAAAAGATTTGAATAGACATTTCTCCAGAGAAGATATTCAAGTGATCAATAAGCACACAGACGATCAACATCCTTAATCATTAGGAAAACGCAAATCAAATCTATGAGATCTTATTAGAATGACTATTAACGAAAAAACAATCAAAACAGAAAATAACAAGTGTTGGCAAGGATGTGGGGAAATAGGAACCTCTGAGCATTGCTGGTGGGAATGTAAAATGGTACAGCCACGGGAGAAAATGGTAGGCTGTTTCTCAAAAAATAAAATATAGCGTTACCTTATGATCCATTATGGGTATATATCCAAAAGAGTTAAAAGCAAAAATATCTGTACATCCATGTTCATAGTAGTATTATTCGCAATAGCCAAAAAGTGGAAGTAGCCCAAATGTCCATCAACAGAAAAATGGACAAACCAAATGCTGTAGGGGCATACAATAGAATATAATTCAGCCTTAAAAAGGAAGGAAATCCTGACATATGCTGCAACATGAATGAACCTTAAAGACATTATAGTAAGTAAAATACTCCAGTCACATAAGGACAACTATTAAGTGATCCATCCTTACATGTAAGGTACCTAGGGTCATCAAAATCTAGAGACAGAAAGTGGAATGGTGGTTGTCAGAGGCTGGAGGAAGGAGAAAATGAGGGAGGAAATTAAAACTGATTAAACAGTTAAATCCACTGTTTAATGAGTATGAAGTTTTCATTAGGAAGAAACAGTTCTGGAACCACCTGGAGAGGGATTGTGGTGATGGCTGCAGCCGTACTTAATGCCAACTGTATACTTTCAAATGGTTAAAATGGTAAATGTTAAGCCCTGTATATTTTACCATAATTTAAATACACACACACACACACACACACATATGTATATAAAAGTTGGAAGTGACCTAGGGTCACTTCGACCTCTGGGAAGTCCAGTTAGGCCCAGTAAGCTCTGAGGAAATGGCCTTTCCCCCGCTTCCTCTGTCTCGTCGAAACTCAGTACAGGTGCAGACAAGACCCCAGACTGGTGTCGGGGGCTCAGAGGGTGGGATAGGAAGAGGAACAAAGGCGAGGGCTGTTGAGGGGAGGACTCAGGGGTCTCAAGCGATAAGGGCTGTTGGGCAAGAGTAGGCACAGCAGGGCTCTGGCAGGTGGGAGGCAGAGGGCGGGGGCACTTCCCGCTGGGCTGCTGGGCGGTGCCCCAGGAAGTGGTGCTGAAGCGGGCTGGAGGGAGTGAGGGTGTGCAGCTGTGTGAACTGCTGGGGGGCACTCAAGGTGGATCGACTGGTGGGCGTGTGGTGTGACTGAGAGGCAGAAGTTGGTAAGGAAGATGAAAACGTTGTGGAGCCATCTGGAGCTGGAGAGAAGGCTGGTGGGCGGGAGAGGAGGTGACCTGGGAGAAGGGGACCCCGTGAAGGAACTCTGGCCACAGTCATCTGGGAAAGGAAGTGCTGTGAACCCATAAGCATGCCTTCATTCCTTGTGAAGGATGTTGGCCTTCATTTCTAACCATCTGGAGCCAGAATCAGATGGAATGTGAATGCCAAACTAACAATAATAACAACTTATATTGACAGAGGATGTACTAAGTGTATCTTTTTTAAAAAAAGTTGGAGTATAATTGCTTTATAATAGTGTGTTCGTTTCTGCTGTACAATGAAGTGAATCAGCCATATATATATACATATATCCCCTCCTTCTTGGATTTCCTTCCCATCCCCCAAATCCTCCCCCTCTAGGTCACCACAGAGCAGCGAGCTGAGCTCCCTGTGTGATACAGCAGCTTCCAACTAGCTATCTGTTTCACTCATGGCAGTGTATATATGTCAATCCCAACCTCCCAATTCATTTCCTCTCCCCTTTCCTTCCCCTGACCCCTGTGTCCATACATCCATCTCTACGGCTGTATCTCTAATCCTGCCCTGCAAATAGGTTCATCTGTACCATTTTTCTAGATTCTTCACATATGCATTAATATATGATCTTTGTTTATCTCTTTCTGACTTACTTCACTCTGTATGACAGACCCTAGGTTTATCTGCTGTTGCTGCTGCTAAGTCACTTCAGTTGTGTCCGACTCTATGTGACTCCACAGATGGCAGCCCATCAGGCTCCTCCATCCCTGGGATTCTCCAGGCAAGAACACTAGAGTGGGTTGCCATTTCCTTCTCCAATGCATGAGAGTGAAAAGTGAAAGTGAAGTCACTCAGTTGTGTCCAACTCTTTGCGACCCCATGGACTGCAGCCTACCGGGCTCCTCCATCCATGGGGTTTTTCAGGCAAGAGTACTGGAGTGGGTCGCCATTGCCTTGTACACCTCTACAAATTTATGGCTGAGTAATATTCCAAAACCATCCCAAAGAAAAAGAAATGCAAGAAAGCAAAGTGGTNTTGCGACCCCATGGACTGCAGCCTACCGGGCTCCTCCATCCATGGGGTTTTTCAGGCAAGAGTACTGGAGTGGGTCGCCATTGCCTTGTACACCTCTACAAATTTATGGCTGAGTAATATTCCAAAACCATCCCAAAGAAAAAGAAATGCAAGAAAGCAAAGTGGTTGTCTGATGAGGCTCTACAAATGAGTGCCAAAGAATCAATGGTTTCGAATTGTGGTGCGGAGAAGACTCTTGAGAGTCTCAGGCACTGCAAAGAGATCAAACCAGTCAACTTAACAGAAATCAACCCTGAATATTCATTGGAAGGACTGATGCTGAAGCTGAAGCTCCACTCCTTTGGCCATCTGATGGGAAGAGCCTAGTCACTGAAAAGATTGAAGGCAAAAGGAGAAGGAGGTGGCAGAGGACGAGATGGTTAGACAGAATCAGCAACTCAATGAACACGAATTTTAGCAAACTCTGGGAGACAATGACAGACAGGGAAGCCTGGCGTGCTTCAGTTTGTGGGGCTGCAAAGAGTCAGACACGACTTAGTGACTGAACAGTAACAACAGCCACAATATTCCATTCTATATATGCACCACATCTTTATCCATTCATCTATCAGTGGACATTTAGGTTGCTTCCATGTCCTGTCTACTGTTGATAGTGCTGCAACGAATATTGGGATGCATGTGTCCTTTTGAATTATGGTTTTCTGAGTGTATGCCCAGTAGTGAAATTGCTGGGTCATATGGTAGGTCCATTTTCAGTTTTTTAAGGAACCTCCATACTGTTCCTTATAGAGGCTATATCAATTTATAAACAACCCAATGAAAAAAAAAAGGGGGG
>SJYA01002344.1:21145-31375 GCA_006410615.1 Neotragus moschatus | reverse complement strand
GGCAGCCCACCAGGCTCCCCCGTCCCTGGGATTCTCCAGGCAAGAATGCTGGAGTGGGTTGCCATTTCCTTCTCCAATGCATAAAAGTGAAAAGTGAAAGTGAAGTCACTCAGTCGTTTCTGACTCTTAGTGACCCCACGGACTGCAGCCTACCAGGCTCCTCTGTCCATGAGATTTTCCAGGCAAGAGTACTGGAGTGGGGTGCCATTGCCTTCTCCGAAGGGTATGATCAGTATGCTTCGAAAAGCAAACTTAGAAACACGTTGTAGACCACCATACTCACCAGCGCTCCCAAAGGACACCTGCAGCAGTTTCCAGTCACACCTGCTGCCTCTCACTTCTTTCCACCTGAAGGCATGTTTGGCTACAGGATGTGTTCTCCATAGTGCATGCAGAAACTGGGGGGAATACTGGGACACACAGTCTCTCTAAGAGTCCCCAGAGAGGCTGAGCCCTTTGTCCCACAGTAACTCATTCATCAACACATCCTTTACTGGATTTCCTTTCTTCTCCAGTCCATTTCAGTCTCGCTGGACTTTCTGGGATCACCTTCCAAATAGATTCCAGGCACCCAAATCCTGGTCTCATGATGTGCTTTGGGGAAATCCCAACTATGGCACAATTTAACTATGGTGCTGAAGAAATGCCTGGGAGTATTCCATGGAGATTCATGAATTGGGAAAGAATTCAAGTAGGAGGACATTTAGTATCCTTCTGACACTTAGGTCCATGAATCTAGATCAAGAGCCAGCAAACTACAGCCTATGGCCCACAGGGACCCCCGTCCCTTGCCTGTTTTTATACAGCCTGTGAGCTAAAAATGGCTTTTACAATTTTAAATGGTTGGGGGAAAAATCAAAACAAGAATAACATTTTGTGGCCCATAAAAATGATATAAAACCCAGATTTCAACATCCATCAATGAAGTTTTATTGGAAACACAGCTACACTCATTCATTCCCATACCATCTACCGCTGCTTTTACTCCATAACTGCAGGGTTGAGTAGTTGCAACTTAAACCCTAACAGGTTTCAAACAAGTCAATCCTAAAGGAAATCAACCCTGATTATTCACTGGAAGGACTGATGCTGAAGCTGAAGCTCCAATACTTTGGCCACCTGATGTGAAGTGTCAACTCACTGGAAAGACTCTAATGCTGGGAAAGATTGAGGGCAGGAGGAGAAGGGGGCAACAGAGGATGAGATGGTTGGATGGCATCACCAACTCAATGGACATAAGTTTGAACAAGCTCTGGGAGACAGCGAAGGACAGGGAAGCCTAGAGTACTACAGTCCATGGGGTCACAAAGAGTCAGACACAACTTAGCAATTGAACAACAACAGCAACAGCTGTTGGTCTATGGTCTATGGTCTATGGTCTATGGTCTGCAACACTCAAAACATTTACAGAAGGTTTGCTGATCCCTATTCCAGATCATTGTCCTGCGGGGACAAGAGGCAGATTGAGACCTGTTTCCCCTGAGTGGAGAGCCTATCACCAGACCTAGTATTGAGGGGTTTTTTGGATCAGCTACTCACATTTCCTTTTCTTACATCTCTGTGGCCTCCCTCTGCTCTCTGCAGGTACTTAGGACTCTTCTCCTGAGACATTAATGTTTTAACACCAGGAATAATTTTATTTTTAAAAGGACATGAGATCTTGTCTTCTCCCACACTCTGCCCACTGTCCCAGGTGGTTTCATCCACTCTGGATGGCTTCATTCAGTAACCGATTTCTCCCCAAACCAAACCAAATCCCTGGACCAGGATCATGTCCTGAGATCTCAGACCAACACTCAAGTCTGTTCAACATTAGATTCAGATCAGGTTGGGGAGGTGGATTTTACCACTTACCAGTGGTGTAACCTTGAGCAAGGCATATAGTTGCCCAGGGCATCAATTTCATCACCTGTCAAAGGTGAAAACCATCCTGCCTTGCCTGCCAGGATTACCGTGCTAACTGGACGAAAGGAGAGCTGCCCACAAAACACTGCCACCTGGCCCCAGCCTCCTTCTCCAGCATATTATTACAGTATCAGACCTCTGCTTCCTCCACACGCCCTGCACACTGGCTCTTCTTGAGCTCCTTGACTTTGCTACCTGTTGGCCTTTGCACATGCTGTTTTTCCTCCCTGAAACCTTTTTTCCCCATCCCACCCTCTGTCTGGCTGCTTCTCAGCCTTTTTAACCCTCAATCCAAGGCAGGGCCCTTCTGTATCCCTCTCCATCTTTGTGCTGGATTCTCTCACTGCATGTGCAGTAATTTCTAATTAGAGTCAATTCTCATTATTCACAGTGGTTATATTCTCTGAAGCTGCCATGAACACAAAATTAGCAAATACTGAGCCACTGTTCCTAAAGGGAAAAACCTAAGGGTAGGTTTCTGCAAGCCTCTGGTCACATTTTCATCAACAGATCAATACCTAACCTTGTTTTATGTGTGTTTCTGTTTCAAGACCCCTTATTTAATATATATTGTTGATTCGACATTGAACTCACGGTCAGTACCACTACAACTCAGGCCTGAACAAAGCTTATCAAATACACATTTTCCCCATACAGCCTTCCTGGGCTTGGGAACACTAGATAGCAGCAATTCAGCAGTATGTTTGGGGGCTGATTTTTTTTTTTTTTCCAAACTTATTTTTAATTGAAGGAAAACTGCTTCACAATATTGTGTTAGAAAGAAAGTTAAGTCACTCATTTGTGTCCAACTCTTTGCAATCCTGTGCACTATGGCCTGCCAGGGTCCTCGGTCTGTGGGATTCTCCAGCAAGAGGGCTGGAGTGGGTTGCCATTTCCTCTCTGCCACACATCAGCATGAGTTGGCCAGAGGTATACCTGTGTCCCCTCCCTCTTCAGCCTCCTTCCCACCTCCCACCCCATCCTAGCCCCCTCTAGGTTGTTACAGAGCCCCGGTTTGAGTTCTCTGAGTCATGCGGCAAATTGGTCTTGGGGGTGATTTTTAAACAGCAAAATCACCAACAAAACACACACAAAAATGCAAAAACAACAAAAAACAACCCAAGGCACTAAACGGACCATAAAAGGGATGCTTGCTCACAGTTCTGAGAGTCAGAACAAGAAGGCAGTGTCATCTCGTTTCGACCTCGGGTGGGAACAAGTGTGTTGAGCGACTCGAATTTTCTGCCATCCTGTTCACGTCCATGAATGACCATGAGAAGTGCTGCAGATACTGGTCTGGGGGTTACAAATCAATTTTAGCGAGTGGGAGAATTCGCAAATACAGAGTCTGCAAACAAGGAGGACCCACTGTACTTCCTTCTCATTTCTCTCATTCACTAGAGTGTGAGTTCACTGAGGACTGGTTTGCCTCTTACCCACTGTTGGATCTGTAGCACCTGGATTACAACCTGGCACACAGTAGGCCTTCCACAAGAAATCCAGTTTAAATGAACCCAGGAGTCAGTTCTGTGAAAGTGCTCCATTGGAAGCAATGACAGCTAGTGTTTGCGGAGGAGGCACTATGAGCTGCCCTGTGTAATGTGCTTTTCCTATGTTCCCTTCATCAAAAAGGGAAACTGCAACTCATTGTACTTTTGCCATGGGCTCTAGAATCATACTGCCTGGGTTCAAACACAAGATCTGCTTCTAATTAATTATTTAACTCTGAGCACATTCCTTGGCCTCTCTGAGCCCCAGCTTCCTTGGCTGTCAAATGGGGTAGTTAGTATAGTTAACACCTTGTAGGTCATGGTGAGGAGTAGTTGTGGCCCACACACAGGAAGCATTTAGCATCGTGCCAGGCACAAGTGAGCACTTAGGAAACATTACCTCTTACGGTCAATAATTTCCATGGCAAATCTAAGAGTTTTATATGATCATACCCATTTTGCAGATGAAGAAACTGAGGCTAAGGGTGATTCTATGAGTTTTTGAGGGCCACACAGCCCAAGGAGGGCTGGCTCTGGGAACTCTAAGCCTAGGCTCACTGTAAACATAGCATTTACTAAAATGGTGAGGGCTGCTCCAGGAGGCCCCTTGAACTTCTATGGGATCAGGGTAAGGACAAACCCCCTTTTCCCCGAGTCTTCTCTCATATTCTACATCTGTATCTTTCTGTTCCCTGCCCACTTTCGAGTTCAACCCTTTCAGTACCAGCCCTGTTGTTGGGAGGGAGGATGTTGGTTTGTTATCTTGGTTTTGACAGCTCAAAGGCGGAGATATTTCCTGCTTAAAAGACTCCCTGAAGAAGGAGGAGGAGGAGAATCAGCATTGTGGGCTGCAACAACCGTCTTCCTTTTCCTCCAACCCTTTGGGGCAAGGGTCCTCACCCTTGGCTGCTAGTCGGAATCGCCTGGGAAGCTCTGAAATATCCAGAGGTCCAGGCCCCAAGCCAGACCACTTCCATCTGAGCCTCGGAGCGGGGTGGGGTGGAGGGCTACGGGGCATCGGCAGTTTTTTCATGCTCCCCCAAGCGATTCCAGCGTGCAGTCAAGTTGGAGAAATGGTGCTTTTGGATCAGCCCTCAGCTCCAACGCTGAAGTCGATCTGGGGAGCAGTAACTCTTTTCTCCGCCTAGGACTGGCTGCTGGGGGATTCGGGCAGGCTCTCCAGAGGAACCAGCCAGTGGAGGATGTTTGCGTGCGAGCGATCTGGCGTCCAGCTGTGCCCCGAGGCCCAGCTTGGAGACGGCGGGTCTCCGGGTCCCTGCAGGCAACGACACGTGCGGCCGCTCCGACCTGTCTCGTTATCTACCGAGACCGCCAGCCGACCTCGGCGGCCGCCGCGCGGCCCACCCAGACCACAGAGGTTCGCAGGAAACGCCCGGGGCTCGGGAATTCCTACCTTGGCTGCCGGGGCTGTCCTCCGGTCCTCGGAATCCTGCGACTCCGGTTCGATCTGTCGCCGGGGCTCCGCGGTCGCTTTCGTCTGCGCCCGAGAGGCGCCCACTAGAGCGCAGGCGCCACCTAGTGGGCGCGGGGCGGAGGCGCGGGGACCGGGCGGGGAGGTGGGAGCGCGGTTGGTCCCGGGCGGAAATGCTGCCCCGGCTGCCCACGTGGGCGGTTTTCCAGCACGCTGCGCACCCTGGGCGCAAATCCCGGCTGGGTGGGATCACCTTCACTCCCTAGAGGGCACTGGAACCTGAACTTGCTGAACTTTCTCTTGGGGGCACGGAGGGGCAGCCAGGCCCTGGCTGCTGGCCTGAGATCCATTCTGGGATTTTCCTGGCCGGACTCAGGGATCTAGCCTTTCATCCAGAAGCTTTCAGTACACCCCGATTTGGCAGAGCCGAATCTTTTAAATATATTGCGAGCATCAGAAGATGCAAGGGACTGGGCCTCTCTCAAACCCAGGGAGGCCTTTGCCCTACAAGCGATTCCTTCTTTTAGCCCCGCCTCCCACCCCCACCCCACCCCACGCCACCCCCCATTTCCTATCCTCCCACCATCTAGCAGTAACCTTTCTTTCCCGGTTCCCTCCAGTCTCTTTCGCTGTTATTAAACATCCAGTCTGTATCACACCCTGTGTATAGAGTCCAGAGACACAGGCTCCTAAGGAGTTGGCAATGCAGGTTATATTTCTGACCCGGGCGCCTTTGACATTGACATTTCTTTGGTTGGAGCAGTCCTGGCACTGCGGAACATTTACATCTCCTTGGTGCTAAATGCCAGTAGCCACCCTGAAGTCAATGTGACAACCAAAACCACTCCTTCATATTTCCAATTGTCTCCTGGGTTGGGGGAGCACCGCCCTAGGCTGAGAACCTGTTAGCTGCTTATTAAGGTCAGGGAAATGGTGAATTATTGAAAGTGTGTACTTCATTTATTTTTTCCTTCCAACCCTTGTTAACTGAGCACATACTATGCGCCAGACACTTTCCTATGAATAGAAGATACTAGGAAGGACAAAACACCTTGAAACCTCTGCCCTTGTTGAATTCACGTTTATGTAACAAATTAACTTTTAGCACACACAGATGCAATACAATGTAACTGAGCTCTTGGCAGGATAAGTACAGGTTTTTTTTTTGTTTTTTTTTTTTAATGTAGCAGTTGACAGAGCACTAAAGGTGGAGAGTGCCCTGGTGATGGAGGCAAGTTTGCCGAGTCTTCTTTTAAGCCAGTTTATCTCTGGGGTGATAGTTGGGGAGAAGTTGACCAAAGTGGAAATATTAGAGACAATTAGTGACAGTGAGACCTGGGTCATTCCCCCACCCCCACCTGCCTCTGCCTATTTAAACTTTGGTCTCTCTGTACTGGTGTCGTCTGGACAACGTGACCATGGAGGATAGAGGGAGAGGGAGGGAGTATTGTCTATGGGCAGTACCTGGAGTGACGAGGGTGTGTGTGTGTCTGTCGTAGGGGCCACCCCCAGCCTACCCAGGGCCAGTTTGTGCCCTGGTCAAAGTGAATCTGTCAGATAAGTGCTGACAGGCACGCTTCCCGTTCTGTCACTTCAAAGTGTCTCTGAGTCACTTTCATGCCTTGCAGGAGCTCCCTTCTCCACCCCACACACCACCCTCCTGGGCCCCAAAGCTTGCCCAGGCAAGGACCTAGCTTTAGAACCTAACTTCTGTGATTCTGATGCCAGGCATCACCTGATGAGGTTAAAGGTTTCCTAAAGAATTTCTCCCCTGAGTTCTTCTAGTATTCTGTTCATTCCACTAATTGCAGAGTTTTGGGGACTGTGGTTGTCAACCGGTCTGTTTTTATCCACAGGTTCTCCATAAATGATCTCCTTGAGGGCCCAAGCCATGTTTGACAGGTAGAAGTAGTGTCAATAATAATAAAAATAATTTGTAACATATTAAAGTGAAGTCACTCAGTCATGTCCGACTCTTTCCCACCCCATGGACTGTTGGTTACCAATCTCCTCCATCCATGGGATTTTCCAGGTAAGGGTACTGGAGTGGGTTGCCATTTCCTTCTTCAGGGGATCTTCCTGACCCAGGGATAGAAGCCGGGTCTCCTGCATTGTAGGCAGACGCTTTACTGTCTGAGCCACCTGGGAAGTCTTGTAACATATTAGGCACTAAGAATTTTATTTGGCTGTGCAGCTTGTGGGATCTTAGTTCCCCAATCAGAGATTGAACCCAGGCCCTTCGTGGTGAAAGCATGGAGTCCTAACCAGTGGACCACCAAGGAATTCCCAGCACTAAGAGTTGTTTAAAATTATTTTTAAACATTTATTTTGGCTGCCTTGGTCTTGGTTGCAGCATACGGGATCTGTGTTGCATCATGCAGGATCTTTCCTCTCTAGCTGTGGTGATCGGGCTCCAGGGCTCCTTAGTTGTGGTGTTCGGGCTTAGTTGCTTGGTGGTTGCAGCACACAGGCTTAGTTGCTCCATGGCATGTGGGATCTTAGTTCCCTGACCAGGGAGCGAATCTGTGTCCCCTGCAGATTCTTAACCACTGGACCCCCAGGAAAGTCCTGGCACTCAGAATTTTAGATCGACTGGTTTAATAATAATAATAATCCTATGAAGCAATCACTGTTATTTCACCCATCTTATTGAGGAAGAAACTGAGGCCCATAATGCTTAAGTAATTGCTATTGAGTAGGAGAGTTAGCAAGCGGTATGGCCAGGACCTGAATTGGGATTGCCCGCCTGCGCAGCCTTTGCCTTTGAGCACTTCACTACTGTTGACTGAGCACCTGGGCAACCGCGCTGGACACCGTGTCTTAAATATGGGGCAGGATGGACAAGGGCCTGTCATTGGCATCCCTCTGTGCTCCTGTTCTGTCTATTCCTTCCTTCAAAAGGAGAATTTTCTTTGCTGCGTTTTGTTTTTAATAAAGTCATGTTGTGAGGTGTAACCTATTTTTTTAGTAGGTAAGCGCCTGTTTGTCTTCTACAATGATGCTTCATTATAGAAGGTGAGGGGGAGCCCTTGGCCGTCTAGTGGTTCAGATTCAGGGCTTTCACTGAGGGTTCAGTCCCTGGGCAGGGAATTAAGATCCCTCAAGCTGGGCGGAGAGCCCCACCCACCAAAAGAGGGTGAGAATCCTCTACTCTTCAAGGTGAGTGGAGCTAGAAATGGGGCCACTGGGGGCATGGGCAGGAAGTCAGGACCCTGGCAGAAGGAGGGGTAGAGAAGGAAGGAGGTGAGGATGCCAGGGACCAACAGGAAAGGGGCTGGTACCCATCTCAGGAAGGGCACTTGATCTTGTGAGGCTGCCCTTGCACTGAATGGCAACTTGACTTTGGGGGTCCTAGTATGTTTATGGCAGAAGTAAGGTCGGTCACTTTCTGGTCACGGACTGCACATGCAAACCCTGCCAGATATGAGATGTATTAGCGGGATATATCCTGTGTCATTGATTCTTTCCAAAAGCCCAGGAGGCTGAGAGGTTAAACCACTTGCTGCACATGTACAGCATGTGCACTGGAGAATTGGTTTTCAGTCTCACGTCCCTCTCATGCTGAATCGGGATGCTTCTTTTTATTTATTTGGCCGCGTCAAGTCAGAGTCGTGGCATGAAAGATCAATCTTCGTAGCGGCCTGCAGATCTTTAGCTGTGGCATGTGAACTCTTGGTTTCAACATGTGAGATCTAGTTCCTTGACCAGGAATGAACCTGGGCCGCCTGAGGAGTCTTGGCCACTGGAGCACCCGGGAAATTCCTGAATCTGATGCTTCTAACCCTATTAGTCACTCAGTCATGTCCAACTCTTTGCAATCCCACGGATTATAGAGTGCCAGGCTGCTTTGTCCTTGGGATTGCCCAGGCAAGAATACTGGAGTGGGTTGCCATTTCTCCCTCTAGGGGATCTTCTTGACCCAGGGATCGAATTCAGGTCTCTTGTCCTCTTGCATTGGTAGGCAGTTCTTCACCACTGAGCCACCTGTGTTATTAGCTGTCTTTCCACAAACGAATGATGAAATGAACGGAACTCCTCAGGACGGATTTGCCTTCTTCGTTTGGGCCAGGATATCAGTTCCTCCTCTACCAGCTAATTTTCTGTTCATCTCTGGGAAGCCGCTCCCTCTCCCCTTTTTCCTGTACTAAAGGCATTCTGCCTTACAGTTTAATTCCCTGCAGAGACGTTGCCCCCCNCTCCTCAGGACGGATTTGCCTTCTTCGTTTGGGCCAGGATATCAGTTCCTCCTCTACCAGCTAATTTTCTGTTCATCTCTGGGAAGCCGCTCCCTCTCCCCTTTTTCCTGTACTAAAGGCATTCTGCCTTACAGTTTAATTCCCTGCAGAGACGTTGCCCCCCTGCAGATTCTGTGCCCTTGAGAACATGATCCACGTGGATTGTGCTAGATGGTCTGTTTATTCTCCACATCCGTTCTCCTTTTCTACCCTGTTCTGCATCCTGGGGGACTGACCTAAATGAGCAAGAGCCAAAGGCTTCTGTGTCCACTGGCTTCAAGTTGGGTTTGGCCGACAGGAGACCTGGGAGGGACTAGAAGGAGAGAGGACAGTGAGGTTGGGATGCTTATGCCCCAGCTCCCTTCCTGCAGGGTGCTTGGGCTGGCCACTCCCCTGCCTACAGCCATAGCTTTCCCGTTATCTTCACACAACCCCCTCCGCCTTCACATCCAGGCCTCCTTAACGGAAATTCACTAAGATTCTGGAAAGCACACAGCACCCCAAATGGAACCTCGTACCATGTGGCTCAACCAGCAGCTGTCAAGGTAAATTAGGGGCAGGTGTGTTTGTTTGTTTGTTCAAATGAAAAGCAGGAGAGAAAGGATTTTAAGTGATCTGGAGTACTAGGACCAGATGGCAAATAAGCCCCTAGGCTCCTAGCAAAACAGTTTTTATTTATTTTTGTTTGCTTGTTTGGATGCTCTTAACATTTTTTTTGGTCAAATTAATATACAGCAAATTTGACTTTAAAAACATTTTGGTGTACAGTTCTATGAATTTGAGCACGTGTATAGATTTGTGTAATCAGCATCACAAATAGGACACAGAAAACCAAAAAAAACTCTTTCAAGCTATAACTTTGTAGTGACCCCACTGATCTGTTCTCCATCTTTATATATGGTGCGTGCTAAGTCACTTCAGTCGTGTTCTACTCTATGTGACCCTATGGAGTGTAGACCGCCAGGCTCCTCTGTCCATGGGGATTCTCCAGGCAAGAATACGGGACTGGGTTGTCGTGCCCTTTCCCAGGGGATCTTCCTGACCCAGGGAGGGAACCCACATCTCTTATGTTTCCTGCATTGGTAGGTAGGTTCTTTACCACTACTGCTATCTGGGCAGCCCTACATATCCTTGTACATACATATATATGTATATATAAATGTAAATA
>SJYA01002344.1:0-21097 GCA_006410615.1 Neotragus moschatus | reverse complement strand
TTTTTTTTTTTGGCTGCATCAGGTCTTAGTTGTGGCACGTGTATCTTCACTGTGTAACATGGGATTCTTCATCATGATGCTTGGGTTCAGTAGTTGCAACACACAGGCCTAGCTGCTCCAAGGCATATGGGATCCCAGTTCCCCAACCAGGGACTGAACCTGAATCCCTGGCACTGAAAGGTGGACTCTCAGCCACTGGACCCCAGGGGAAGTCTCCCTATTTGTTCCCTATGTTGATATCTTCGGCATGCTATGTTGTATAGGTAGTAAAAGTTAGGAAGGCATTTTAAAGCTGAAAATGTTTTGAAATTATCCTACTGAAGTCCCATCCATTATTGGGTGATCCATATCCCATTTCTCTTTCCTTGTCTTTCCACTGCCTCATTCTGTTCCTAGGGCAATGTCCCCTAGGCAGAGCCAGCTAGTGATCTGGCCAATTACAGTCTTCATCAGAGGTGAATCCATTTCTGAAAAAATTAGGGAAGAGGTTAGGTGTGGGCAAGTCTGGCTTCATGGGCCTTTATGCTTCGTTTAAAATTCTACTCTCACTGTCTTGAAATTCTTAGTGATTTTTGAACAAGGGCCCACATTTTAATTTCACATGGGCCCCACGATTGTGTAACCTGTCCTGGGTGTGGGCGTCATGGGCAATGCAAGGCTTCTCACCAGATTCACTCCGAAAAGGGCCCTCATCTGTTCTCACCAACCACACCTCTAAACTAAGCCAAGCCCAACCTGAGGGTTTTACCTGTCTCCTCGCTGCTCCTGCTGCCTGTCTTTTGTGCTGAGTTGGTATAAGCATAATTAATCTGGAGGTTTCATGAGAGAATCATTGGCTTAGCGTCTCAGTATCGCAATGAGCATTTGCCTTAATTAGGGCCTCTAATTAATCGGAAAGCAAATGCAACCTCCTTCTCCCACCCTGACACCTCCAGACTGTACTTTGGGGTTTATACGGGAGAGGTGAATTGACAACATTAAATGTCTTCCTAATTGTCATTCTGCCAGCCTGGTTGGCAAAAAGCTCATTCAAAGGCAGGTGATTTATAGGGAAAGCTTACCACATTCTTGTTGATCACTGAGTGCCTAAGTCCTGGAAGATAAATGGCATGAACCAAAGGCAGTGGGGGCAGGGCAGGCGGGGACAAGGACTGGGAAGATTCCAGAGCTTGCAGGCAGCATCCTGAACTGGCTGCCAGACACGGAGTTGACCTCAGGCCATTGACCTGGACTCCTAACCACTCTGGACTCAATTATTTCACCTCTAGAGTGGCTTAATAATACTCTGGCATGGGGCTGTTTGATTGTGACGAGTAAACGAGAGGACTTGCATGAGATATCCGAGGCTGGCATGTACCCACCCCTCCATCAGTGAATGGGAGCTAGTGTCACTTTCGATGGCTTTGTGCATACTTGGAAAAGAGTGNCACCTCTAGAGTGGCTTAATAATACTCTGGCATGGGGCTGTTTGATTGTGACGAGTAAACGAGAGGACTTGCATGAGATATCCGAGGCTGGCATGTACCCACCCCTCCATCAGTGAATGGGAGCTAGTGTCACTTTCGATGGCTTTGTGCATACTTGGAAAAGAGTGCACTCTGTGCTTCTCTGAAAAGCTACTTCGTAGAGCGACTTCACTTTCACTTTTCACTTTCATGCATTGTGGAAATGGCAACCCACTCCAGTGTTCTTGCCTGGAGAACCCCAGGGACGGGGGGAGCCTGGTGGGCTGCCGTCTATGGGGTCGCACAGAGTCGGACACGACTGAAGCGACTTAGCAGCAGCAGCAGAATTGCCTGATCTTCTTTCTAGCTTCCTGGGAGCTGGGCCAGAATATCGGGCTCCTTTTGGAGTTAGGAAAAGAAAAGCAAGATGATCAGAAATAAAATAGAAGTCAAATACAGAGTGTTTGGCTTCCCTGGTGGTTCAGTGGTTAAGAATCCACCTGCCAATGCAGGGGAGGTGACTTGGATCCTTGATTCGGGAAGATCCAACATGCCTCAGAGCAACTAAGCCCATGTGCCACAGCTACTGAAGCCTGAAATCCCTAGAACCTGTTCTTCAAAATAACTGCAATGACAAGCCCACGCATGCAACTAGAGAAAGCCTGCTTGCAGCAACAAAGACCCAGCACCACCCCCCAAAAAAATCCACCTTAAAAATATATAGAACATTCGTTCACAGCTTGGAAAACCTTTACTCATTATGTCCAGATTAAAGAGCAATGACTGGCCTCCCAAACTGATGACACATATGATGGCGCATGAAGATGGTCTGATGGGGATTTTAAAATAAATGAGAATGGTCATAGCGTGGAATCTGAGGGATCCCAGTTCAAAACCCACCCCTGCTATTTCCTGGCTGTTAGAACTGAAATAATTTATTCAGTCTTTCTGAATCTGAGTATCTCCATCTGTTAAATGAAAGTTAAATAACAACCTACCTCTTGGGATGGTTGTGAGGATAAAACAAGATGATGAATGTAAATTGTGCTTGGCACAGAGTAGCACTTGATACCTGCTAATTTGCTTATTTCTTTTTCTTCCAGTTTTATTGAGATATAACAGACATAGGGCTTTCCTGGTGGCTCAGTGGTAAGGAATCCGTCGGCACTGCAGGAGGTGCAAGAGACTCAGGTTTGATCCCTGGGGTGGGAAGATTCCCTGGAGTAGGAAATGGCAACCCACTCGAGTATTCTTGCCATGGAAAATTCCATGGACCGTGGAGTCAGGCAGGCTACAGTTCATGGGGTCGCAAAGAGCCCAACACAACTGAGTAACTGAGCATGGTTGATAGCACCATATGAATTAAGGTGT
This sequence comes from Neotragus moschatus, assembly GCA_006410615.1. Taxonomy (NCBI): domain Eukaryota; kingdom Metazoa; phylum Chordata; class Mammalia; order Artiodactyla; family Bovidae; genus Neotragus; species Neotragus moschatus. The sequence continues at coordinate 18,281 of SJYA01002344.1, read as the reverse complement.
ACAGGCCTAATGTTTCTACTTTCCTATATCATGAAATAATTAGCACAATAAGTTTAATGAACATCCATCCTTTAAAGAACATCTATCCTTTAAACAACATCCTTTAAAGATACGACATTAAAGGAAGAAAAAATTGTGTGTGCGTGTGATGAGAACTCTTAGGATTTACTGTTACCAACTTTCATATTTAACACACAGCACCGTTAATGCTAGTTCTTTTCATCGCTTACTTGCTTGGGTAACCCCTGGAATCCATGATGTTAGGATGTCCTTTCCCATTCTTCTTCAACCCTGGGTGGAGGTGGCATTCTAGGGTGGGGATGGCCTCCAAGTGGGGGGTCTGTGAGCCTGGGAACTGAATATGACCCTGGGACAAGGAGGAAGGGCACAGCTAGTTGCTTAGTAACGGGGCTTTCTTTGCGTGCAGAGAGGCCTGGTGTTTACAGGTAACTAGGTGGGGGGGTTGTAATTTGTAAAGAAGTTACAGGTTAAACAAAAGGGAATTCTTCCGATGGAATGAACAGGGCTTGGTTCTGAGAACTAGTTGGCTTAGCCGGAAGGGCCCCCTTCGAAGCTCAGCCCACCCTACCGATGCAGAGGGAGGAGGGGGTTAGGGGGCAGCGTTGTCATTATGCAGATTGGACTGGTGTCTCCCGGTGACCATGGAAACCAAACCCGTTCTCTTTCAGCTGTGCTCTGAGGAAGGGTTATTTAACTCTGGCCCCGGCGGATCAGCCTCACAGACCCTACTCACCGCAGGACCTCCCAGGGCGCTCGCTCTCTGCGTCCGACTGAGATGGGGTGCCACTCCAGCAAGAGCACCGAGGTGGCGGGGGAGTCCCAGAAACCCGCAGAGCAGCTCGAGGGAGAGGAGCCAAATCTGGGGGCTGGCCCAGAGGCCGCGGACGGCAGAGACACCTCCTTGAAGGATGGCGCCCCGGAGCAGAAGGACTGAGATGCTTCGCTCTGGATTCGCGGACCCTCACCTCATCCCTGGAACTGCCTTTGGCCAGTGAAACTCAAGAGGAGCCCGGTCCTGAGAAGCTCCAAGGAGAAGGAGGAGAGGGAAACTCCCGCCTTCGGGATCCAGGCTTCACAAGTCACCTTCACCAGGCTTTGCTCTGGAGCTGTGAAGGGTCGCAGCCCCGGTAGCCCTACTTCCCCAGCTCCCCAATAGACAGAGAGGATGAAAGAAGCCTTCTCACATGATGGGACTTTTCCCTGAGCCCCCTGGCTGACTGCTTGGACTCTGATCAATCTCTGCTGCTGAGATGTGATGGTCCTGTGACTCCCGCATCCTTCCACGTGCTTCACTTTTCTGAACTTTGAAAGCTCTCTGGCCATAGTGTTGATGGGGATGTGTGGCTCTCAGTTTCTTGTTTTGTCTTGTTTTATCCCTCCCTCTCCTGGCTGAATAGCCAGTGCCCCTCACAGGAAGTTTTGGGATTTGGCTCAGTCCACACTGTTTGTTTGAGCACTTCAGTATTTAACTTGGACAATTGTTAATGAGGTATGGGAACAATCAGGATCAGACTGTGATCATGGCAATGGAAGACAACAAGGCCTTGATCATCCAGTAAGTGGAGCCCTGAGTACTGGTGGGAAGGAAGGAGGAGAGTTTCCCGTTCCTGGTGTTTTAATCCCCAGAAAAATGCCCCTCTGCTGATGTTCCTGTGTCTCTTCCCATCAAGAGTCTGTCAGCTTGAACCCTCAAGCGTTTGAGCTCTCTGTATTCAGCCTTCGGAAATATCTCGCTGTTTACTCACATGTCTGTCAGCCTCTTTTTCCTTTCCTTGCATGTGTTTTGTTTTTAATGCAACTCAGAAGCATTTTAATTTGAAATCACACAGACATGTTTGCAAATAAATGATGACACAATACGTTTGAAAGACAGAACTGGGGAGCTGAGATTTGAGGATCAGCGGGGAAGGGGTGGGTGTAATTCAGTAGAACGTGAGTGACCTTCACTTGGTTTCAGGGATCACGGTAAGGATTTACATGAGTGGTTTAATGTAACCACCACAACCGTCCCCATTTAACAGATGAGAAGGTTGAGGTAGTAAGAGATTAAATAACTTGCCTGAGCATGGCCAGCCAGGATGGGGCAGAGCCCAGATTTGAGTCCCAGATTTGACTCTCCCCTAGCAGCTGAATTCACCTGTGTGGAGTCCTGCATAAAGTGTGGGGGGGTCTTTCCCACAAGTAAGTGGAAATCCATGTCCTGTTCCAGCCTGTGTGTAGTGGGGGCCATTTCTCTTTACTCAATTGAATCTACTTGCCTATGGGGGAGGCAACTGGTCAACTAGGATCACCCCCACTTGCAGGCTGGGCTTTGTGTGCTTGCTCAGTCGTGTCTGACTCTTTGTGACCCCATGGACTGTAGCCCGCCAATCTCCTCTGATCATGGGATTTTTCCAGGCAAGAATACTGGAGCGGGTTGCCATGCCCTCCTCCAGGGGGCTCTTCCTGACCGAGGGATTGAACCCGTGTCTCCTGCAATGGCAGGAGGATTCTTTACGACTCTGCCACGGGTGATCCTTTGAGGGCCTTTTATTTACTGCTCTGGGAGTGTGGGGTGTGTTGGGTGATGAGAGGCAGGGAGATGGAAGAATGGAGAAAAAGAGGCAGCCTGCTACTGGAAATGACCCTTGTTTTGGCCATCAAAACCTCGGAAACTGAATAGGATTGTTTTGAGAATCTGGCAGTAGGGGTAAAGAGAAGAAGGAAGGACCAGAAGTAAAGCAATTTGGCCTGCAACTTGACTACAAAAATGCTCCTTTTGCTTCAGCAGAGCCTGACGTCTTTCAAGGCGGGAGCAGGAGAGATGGGGCCTCTTCAGTTGGCCCGAAGCCCTGCTCTTTCCCGGGGGTAGGAAACTTGCAGTGGGCCAGGAAACAGGCCTGGGCTTGCAGCTGGGGATCAGGAAGTTTGGGGCCTCTTTCTACAGCTTTCTGGGCATAAGCCAAGCTCTGGAAACTGCTTTCAAATTTTTTTTTTTTTTTTAATACAGTTCTGTTTTTCTCCCTCCTCCCTCCTAATGAAAATTCACCCTGCAAAACAGGATGGTGTCTGGTCAGAAGCTGCTCACAGTGTCCACCCTCAGGACTCTTGGAAAAAGTTCAGCTGGTGGTGAGGTTTGAAGGCAGGGTGGTGCTTATTTCCATCAGCTCCTGAGGGGCAAAACTCACTCAACTTCTTACCAACTCCAAATGAAGGGGACTCCAGGTCCTTAGAAGTTCAGAAACAGGGTGGTTTGTTTGGCTTCCTCCTGGGATGGTGCAAATCGCTCTTTTAATTTAATGCGAGATCTCTAAGGGTTTTAAAAACAGGATTCTTCATCCACCTCCAGCTGTGGCAGGCATGTTGCAATTTGCCAGGAAGTTAATCTGTAACAGGAAAAAGGACCCAGTTTCTTTTAAATGATATTCCAATTGTGCCACGGGGGCCCAGTATCACCCATCTATCTCCCTCTGAGGCTCAAGTGCCTGGTATAAGTGGCGAGAATTATGTCTACGCAAATGAGTTTAAACCCTTTAAAGGAAGGTCTGCATAGACTCAGCCCATAACTTGAAAGCCATTTCTCTGGCCCACTTCCACATCTACTCGAGGAGGAGTACTTTGCTTACTAGTCGCCTTTCTATCCATTTATCTCTCCATCGATTCATCCATCCTCCCGTTCATCCAGCCCATTCAATCCATCTATCTGTCATTTGTCAGTTTGTCTATCTATCTATTTACCTACCTACGTATGCTTTTTGCCTTTACCCTGATGCTGGAAAAGATTGAAGGCAGGAGAAGAAGATGACAGAGGATGAGGTGGTTGGATGGCATCACTGATGCAATGGACATGAACTTGGGCAAACTCCAGGAGATGGTGAGGGACAGGGAAGCTGGGCATGCTGTGGTCCATGGGATCACGAGTTGGACATGACTTGGCAACTGAACAACAACAACCAATACGTTCAGCTCTTCCCTTGGATTTTTCAGTTCTACGAGTCAATCAACTTCCCATTTCAAACCAAATTCATTCATTAAGCAAATATTTATTGTTTCTACCACTCAATCACTTATTCCTTGCTCTATCCGTCTGTTAATCCAGCNCTTGGCAACTGAACAACAACAACCAATACGTTCAGCTCTTCCCTTGGATTTTTCAGTTCTACGAGTCAATCAACTTCCCATTTCAAACCAAATTCATTCATTAAGCAAATATTTATTGTTTCTACCACTCAATCACTTATTCCTTGCTCTATCCGTCTGTTAATCCAGCAGTTACTGGGAGACTGTGCTGCTGTGCTGGACTTAGTTGCTCAGTTGGGTCCAGCTCTTTGCAGCCCCACGGACTTTAGCCTGCCAGGCTCTTCTGTCCATGGAGATTCTCTAGGCAGGAATGCTGGAGTGGTGGCCATGCCCTCCTCCAGGGGATCTTTCCAACCCAGGGGTCGAACCCAGGTCTCCTGCATTGCAGGTGGATTGTTGACCAGCTGAGCCACTAGGGAAGCCCAGGAATACTGAAGTGGGTAGTCTATCCCTTCCCCAGAGAATCTTCCCAATCCAGGAATCAAACTAAGGCCTCCTGCACTGCAGACAGATTCTTTACCAGCTGAGCTACCAGGAAAGACCTACTCAGAGACTCCTCTGTGCCAAACACGTCATTGTTAATAACATGTTAAGGTAGTCCTTGTGGGAGCACCGCCTGGAGCAGCAAAGTCAGAGTGATCTTTCCAGCTTTGATGAGTCCTATATGGAGACTTTATGAGTAAGTAGGAATTGGCATGACTGAAGCGACTTAGCAGCAGCAGGAATTGGCTAGAGAAAACAGGGTAAATGTTTCAAGAGAAGGGGAACATATGAGCTGCAAGGTTGTGATATGCAATGTTGTGGGAGTAAAGGGCCCATCACACAGTGACAGGGAGGTGAGGCTTAATAAGTGAAAAGGACCACAGATCATGGAGGGCCTTGTGGTTCATACTGAGAGGCTAAATGTTCACCCTAATGGTGACGAGGAGTTCATTGGAGGACTTTAGGTAGAGGAATGATGCCAAGATCACTTGCTTTTGATTGCTTTGTATCTTCCCTTCTGGTAACAAATCCCATCTTTTCCCCTTGGGAACTCTTTTCTTATCTACTCCTGGTTTACATGATGTGGTGGGGCTGATCCCACTCTCAGGTACAAGGCTGAGCACCACACCTCCCTGGTCAACGTGACTAATTCAAGGAATGGCATCCAACCCAAATCAGTACAGTGAGTCTTCTGGGAGACTTTTTGATGGCACAATTATGAAAGACGTATTCACTTTCTTTTGGAGTTAATAAAATAGTAGGGTTTTAGCTTGGCATCTCTTAATGGCATTTTCCCCACCGGGCTGGAGAGGGTCTGCATGAGGCTGAAGTCACAGAAGAGAATGGAATTCTGAGAAGGAGAGATGTGTTCCCAATGAGCTTGTTTGGGCAACTGGATCCAGCCATGTGAGTAGTTATGACCACCCCTGAAGATTTACACAAACCAATAGATTCTCAGTACCTCCCTCCTGCCCCCACCAAGAGTGATTTGAATTTAGTTTCTGTCATTTTCAAAGAATTATGAGTAAGTCAGCTCAAATCAGATTTGCATTTTAGGTAGAGTAACCTGGTAGCCGTTTGAAGGATGCAGTTAGAGGAGTAAGGCTAGAAATGGAAACACCAACTAAGAAACAATGGCTGCCCTAGGAAAAATGCATCAGGTATTCCTATTAATAGCTGGGACTTCCCTGGCAGTCCGGTGGCTGAGACTCTGCGCGTCCAATGCAGGGGCCCTGGGTTTGATCCCTAATCAGGGAACTAGATCTCATATGCTGTAACTAAGCGTTCACACGCCGCCACTAAAGATCCTGTATGCTGTGATGAAGACTGAAGGTCCTGGGTGCTGCAGCTAAGACCCAGTGCAGCAAAAAAGAAAAAAAACAACCCCAAACTATTTTGCAACCACAAAATCTCAGTGGCACGCAGGCATACACTTTTTCTTCAAACTCGTGTGCCTGTGAGTCATTGTGGTTCAGGCAATCAAGGCTACCTGAGGAGTGTTCACATGGCAGTAGCAGGAGCATGAGAGGCTGAGCCCAGTTGTACACCTACAGGCATGTCTAAGACTATTCCACTGCCCACAGCGAGTCCTGCGGCCAAAACCAACATCAACAAGATGGGGAAGTGCTAAGCAATAATCAACTCTGACAGAAAAGCGAGAATGAAGAGAACAAACGCAAGCAGCATTTAGGGGTTAAAAGGAATCAGTTTTAGTGGTTGATTTTACATGGGGTGAAAGGGGAGAGAGAAATCAGGGTTTCTGCTTGGGTGATGGAGCCGGTGGTGGTGCCACCACATGAAAAAGGGACTCTGGGAGGAAGGAAAATGGGAGGAAGGAAAAGTTTATCTATTTTTTTGTGACTTAAAAAAAAAAAAACTGAACCAAGAGGCTTGGTGGGATCTGTTTCTTGACCAGGTACTGAACCCGAAACTTTGGCTATGAAAGTGCAGACCCCTAACCACTGGACCGCCAGGGAATTCCTGAGGGAGAGGTTTAAAGAGAAGATGAGTTTTGGAATGGTTGAGTTTGAGAAGCTTATAGGACACAAAAAGATAATTCTTTAGTTTGGTGACGGATGCTATCTAAACATACTGTGGTGATCATTTCGAAATATACCTGAACGTTGAATCATTACTTTGTACATTTGAAATGAATATAATCTTATAATGTCAGTTAGACTGCAATAAAAAAATAACAATAGGAAACCCTTGTATCACTCTTACTGTGTCCAGGCATTGTTCCAAATGCTTCACACATAGGGCTTGTTTAATCCTTTCAATCACTCCATCCTCTTTCTGCATACTGAAACACAGGAGTAAGTAATTTACCCCAGGTCTTTCAGCTTTCCCAGACAGAGCTGGAACATGTACGAAGCAGTCTGATTCCAGAGGGTGAGACTTGGAGAACTCCTTTGAGAACTGTGGCGATCCTCTTGGACCCTCAGAATTGGTATAAAGATTATTTTAAAGTGAAAACATTGGAGCACAGAAGGTGCAGAAATGAATGCTGTGTAAATTTCCTTTAGCTGCCTGAATCGGAGCCATTACAAAATACAGCTGCCATTAAACCTCCTCCAAGGCAGTTTCCTGTGAATTTAGCTGCCAAGAAGAGGGACTGTCCATTCTCATTAGCATCAAAAAGCCCAACAGAACCTTTCACAGTCTCCCACTGAAGCCCTAAACCCACTGCTTTTTGTTAAATTGGTTTATATACACATTCCTAGAGAAGGAAATGGCAACCCACTCCAGTATTCTTGCCTGGGAAATCCTATGGACAGAGGAGTCTGGTGGGCTAGTCCACAGGATCATAAAAGAGTCAGACACAACTGATCAGGCATGCACACACGTTTATACCTTTCCTGTGGGTTATTTCAAGAGTTTTCCATGACTGGGAGCTCCCACAGGCTTTTGTGAAATTAACGTTCTGTTTTCTCTTGTTAATTTGCTTTTTTCTTTTTCTCATTTAAATTTTCAGGCCCCAACTGTTGGACAGAAGCTGGAGAAGTTTTCTTCCCAAGACTTCTAGCAATAAAGATGAGATGGTTGGGATTCTCCACTCTCAGGGGACTGCTGCTGAGGTCCCAGGACCTTTGACCATGCCAGCGAAGGTATACTTTATTTCACCAGTCAGAATCCTGGGTCTCCGCCAGACTCTGGCCAAGCAAGGACAGTAAGAGCTTCTCCCTGCCTTTCTGAAAAAGATTTTCCAAATTTTTGATTTACATAAGAAAATTTTTGGTTAAAGCCAGTTCTTTGCTGTTTTTAAACAAGGGAGGAACAGCCAAGAAATCACCCAAGGCAAGATTAAAGGGACCAGGGAAACTTACCAAGATTAGGAGACTGGCCACCTGGGAGATGAAATGAAAGGACTGCCAACCCTGCTCACAGCCTGATTTTGTCAAAGACCCCAGCTTTGAACCACTGTTCTCAAACCCTTCATCAAATTCTTTAGCGTGGAGACCACCTGAGACAGGATTAAGGGAGTGCAGGCCCTGAGCACACCCTAATCTTGAGAGGAATCCCACCCTTAACTTGTTCCTATAAAGTGCATTAGTCCCTCAGTCGTGTCTGACTCTGCGACCCCCCAAGACTGTAGGCCCTCAGTTTCCTCTGTCCATGGAATTCTCCAGGCAAGAATAGTGGACTGTGTTGCCACTCCCTTCTCCAGTGGATTTTCCCGACTCAGGGACTGAAGCTGGGTTTCCTACATTGCAGGCAGATTTTTCTTACCGTCTGAGCCACCAGGGAAGCCCCTTGCTATAAAACTCCTTATCAAATCTTCCTGGGTTGGACTTACATTTTTTGGGGGGCAGGCACCCACCAAGTCCCCCTTTGCCTGGGAAAGTAATAAAGCCATTCTTTTCTACGTCGTGCCCTCCCAGTCCACTCCTCCCATCCTTGAGTTCTTTGGATATTGGGACTTTTGTTACAGGTAGCTGTTCAGTCTGTCTTTTGTGCTACTGTTTTGTCCCGTGATAGCTAAAAGGGTTGTTTCCTGAGAACCTGGTTTTGGAAACTGAGAAGTTTACTCTGGTTTTCTACCTGCTTAAGGGTAGAAACGGGGCTTCCCAGGTGGTGCTAGAGATAGAAAGCCTGCCTGCCAATGCAGGAGACTTAAGGGTGGTAGATTTGATCTCTGGGTTGGGAAGGTCCCCTGGAAAGGAAATGGCAACCCACTCCAGTATTCTTGCCTGGGAAATCCCATGGACAGAGGAGCCTGGTGGGCTATAGTCCATGGGGCTGAAAGGAGTCGGACATGACTGAAGTATGGGTGGTCCAGGTACCATATCTGGAGTGGGGTTCTACTGACCATTAGCAACTCTCAGGGAATTCACCAAAATCTAACTCTTGAAAAGTCTCATCCTGTAAGGACTCTTGTCTCTCTCCCCACTGCCCGTGTTCATCACTATGGCAATGAGATGCTTCCTTCCTTCCTCCTTGGCTGCCTTTGGGGATGAGGGTTGATACCTTCTGTGTCCTCTTTGATTTTTGGCTCTGTGAAGTAAAAAAGTGAAGAAAGTGAAAGTTGCTAAGTTGTGTCCAACTCTTTGCCACCCCATGGACTGAGCCCACCAGGCTCCTCTGTCCATGGGGATTCTCCTGGCAAGAATACTGGAGAGTGGGTTGCCATGCCCTCCTCCAGGGGATCTTCCCAGCCCAGGGATTGAACCCAGGTCTCATGCACTGCAGGCAGATTCTTTACCATCTGACCCACCAGGGAAGATACTTATGTTTGAGTCATAGTTGAATGAGTATACTTTCTGAAGCTGAGTTACAATCTAGCATTTTTGTTTGGAAGATACCTCTTGGGCTCGAAGTTCTCCTTTCTTGCTTTGGTTTCAAGGCCTCTCTATTTTCCTTACTTGATCCTGTTCCTCTCATGGGAACTTTTCAGTAGACTAAGCTCCTTTCCTCTCAAACCCCACTGACTCTATGTTCTGCCACCAGGGCACTGACTCTGCCTGCCTCCTTTCTTCTTGGTGTGACTTTTCTAAGGATAATAGTGCCTTTGGGAAAACAGATATCTCCCAAGCTGGATTTTCTATCTTTCCATTTTAGCCCTTCAACTCCCTATAGTCACTGGAACTTCAGGTAACCCTTGGTCCTCCTCAGGGCCTCTCAAGGGACTCTTAAAAGCAACCACATGAGGCTGAGAAAGAACAAACAGACTAATGGCAAACAAAATTTAGTCTGTTGCCTCCTTAAGGTTATATTAATATATCAAGAAAAAAAGAAAAAATCCTAAAAATCTCCTCTGCAAATATTGGACAAAGCTTTCACCCCCATAGTGAAGGGGTGACAGCTTGTTCCATCTGCCAGAAGCACAATTCGGATAAAAATGTAAAGTGGAGCAAAGACGAGGACCAACTTTGGTAGGCAGACGTGTGACATTTGTGCTATTGTGTGTTGTAGTCAGTTTGGGCTGCTTTAACAAGATATCATAAATTGGTAGGGTCACACAGCAAATATTTATTTTGCACAGTTTCAGAGGTTGGAAGTGTAAGATCAGGATACAAGTGTTCTGGGATTGTGGTGAAAGGTCATTTTCTGGCTTGTAGGCGTCTCCCTGTGTTTTCACATGAGAAAGAAAGAGGAAGGAAATAGAGAAAGACAGAGTGAAAGAAAGAGAGAAAGAGTGGGAATTCCCTGGTGGTCCAGTGGTTAAGACTCCCAAGTTTTCACTGCTGAGGGCCCGGGTTCAGTCTCTGGTTGGGGAACTATGATCCCACAGGCCAATTGGCACTGGTTAAAAAAGAGAGTGAGACAGAGTGCATGTGCGCAAGAGAGTATTTTCTCCTGTTTCTTCTTTTTTTAAAAAAATTTATTTTATGCATTTATTTGGCTACATTGGGTCTTAGTCACAATGCACAGGCTAACTTGCCCCACACTGTGTGAGATCTTAGTTCTTTGACCAGGGTTGAAGTCCCCTTGCCTTCTTTTTTTTTGTTTTAATTAAAAAAAAAGTTTTATTTTTATTTTAAGTTTTTTATTGGAGGAGAGAGTAACATGGAAACTTATATTACCATATGTAAAATAGATAGCCAGTGGGGATTTGCTGTATGGGTCAGGAAACTCAAACCGGGGCTCTGTATCAACCTAGAGGGGTGGGATGGGAAGGGAGATGGGAGGGAGGTTCAGAGGGAGGGGACATACGTATATCTACAGCTGATTCATGTTGACGTGTGGCAGAAAACAACACAATTCTGTAAAGTGATTATCAATTAAAAGATAAATTAAAATAGATAATTACAATATTGTGCTGATTTCTGCTATACCTCAACGTGAATCAGTCATAGGATCTAAAGTACAGAGCAAAGTAAGTCAGAAAGAGAAAGACAAATATTGTATATTAGCACATGTATGTGGAGAAGGCAATGGCGCCCGACTCCAGCACTCTTGCCTGGAAAATCCCTTGGATGGAGGAACCTGGTAGGCTGCAGTCCATGCGGTCGCTAAGAGTTGGATACGATTGAGCGACTTCACTTTCACTTTTCACTTTCCTGCATTGGAGAAGGAAATGGCAACCCACTCCAGTGTTCTTGCCTGGAGAATCCCAGGGACAGGGGAGCCTGGTGGGCTGCTGTCTCCGGGGTCACACAGAGTCGGACATGACTGAAGTGACTTAGCAGTAGCAACATGGAATCTAGAAAATTGGTACTAATGAAACTATTTGCAGGGCAGCAATGGAGTTGATCTGACTTCTTATTTTTACATAGAGAATAAAGATACTTGGACCTGTTAATAAACATGTTCTTTTGCCACATTGGGAAATTGTACTATAAGGAAGCATATGGCTCTAGAAATTGTGAGATGGTGTATTTATACTTTTGCTTATTAACTACTGAATGCTGGTATGTCACCATTGTTTATTTTCTAGTTTTTGTGTTTTTTTTTTTTGCTTGATCCCTGGATTTCATTACGATGAAATCACTGATAATTATGTAGAAGCTACTTGCCTAAGCTGATCACTGGATTTCGTTAAGATGAAATCACTGATAATTACATAGAAGCTACTTGCCTAAGCCCAAATCTTTGAGATTCACATGAACTTGATTACACAATAAACAATATGTTCAAAACCATAAGGAAATATCTCGATGCCCAGGNCTACTTGCCTAAGCTGATCACTGGATTTCGTTAAGATGAAATCACTGATAATTACATAGAAGCTACTTGCCTAAGCCCAAATCTTTGAGATTCACATGAACTTGATTACACAATAAACAATATGTTCAAAACCATAAGGAAATATCTCGATGCCCAGGTGACGAAGGCTGGGGTGAATGAATCTGCACACATTTCAAGCTGTTAACCAGTTTGTGGGTCACACAGTGGTCCCTCACATGCAAGAAGTTGAAGAGCTCCTCTGTGCAGTCCTCCTCTGCCTGTGACCTGGAGGCTACATGCTCATCTCAGAGCTCTAGCTGTTCATGAGCCTTTACACATTTCTCCAGCTGCTCGCCTTGCCCTCTCACTGCTGTAAGGGGGTCCATTCACTCCTCCTCCACTTCCTCCTCCTCCTTGGGGTCTCCAGACCCAGTAAGCAGGTCAGCATCCTCCGCACATCCTCTAGCCTCCTGTCCGGCTGTGGTTCTGGACTCAATACGAGCAGCAACAGCAGCATTTATTCCACTACAGGATCAAAAACTATTTCCTAGTTTTCTCTTAAAAAAAAAAAAATCTAAGGCTTGAGAATTATAATCAGTATATGTAAGAGACACTACTAGAAATAAAAAGGATGAAGGGAAAAAATCTATGCAAAACGTGCCAGGAAAGTAAGATATGTTTTTGATAAACAGAATAGTATACAAGGTGTTAAGGCTATGTTTCTGTTAAGGGAAAAAAGAGAGTAATTTCATCCTAAAATAGTTGTGTCAAAGTTGTTCCAGAATAAGAAAGAGGAAAATGTAGGACAAGAACTGGATGGGTCTAGAAACTTGTGAAAGGTTTGTGGGAGAGAAGGAGAGACAGGGGAAGAGAGAGAAAGAGAATATATAATCTCATGTGGTCAAACTGGATAAGTGAATTTGTTGTAAGATTTTAAAGTGAACTTTAATATTGATAGTGCACTAACACAAAACTAGAGTCTGATTTTTCTCTCTCTTATGGACAAAATGTGTTGAATTGTAGGCTTGTTTTCAGTAAGAGACTGTAAAAAATTTTCTCTACCTTTTGATTAATCCACCTAGGAAACAACTCTGAATCCTACCACAATAATTTCCTGTGTTGTCTTTGTCATGTCCTCAATTATTTAGGAGAAATAATTCTTCTCACTTTTTATAAGAGCTGTTTTGTTTTTTTTTAACAACCATGTTGCTCCCTATATCTACTTTTGAAAATTTTTATTGTTATTTTGGTTAAATTGACAATTAAATATTGTTGCATAGTGATCTGTGCTTCTGGTTAATGAAGTGTTTAAACACTTTGACATTTTTGACAACTTCCCCAAATCAAATTCTAAATGAAATCTTTTTGACCTTCAACTGACTTTGAGGTTTCACAAAAGGCTCCTAGAACATCTCAGAGTGTTTTTTTTTTCCTCTTTTGTAAAAAGAAAGATGTTAAACTAGTTAGGTTTGTTTGATATGTTAAACTGCATGAATAGAATTGTCAAATAAAAAGTGATACTTAACTTTCCCTAGGCTTTATTTGTATGGATAAATATTATTAATGTATGTATTCAGAAACTGTATGAAATTTCTAAAAATTTATCAGCCATGAAATCAAAAGACACTTACTCCTTGGAAGAAGAGTTATGACCAACCTAGATAGCATATTCANTGCAAGCCACACAGCAGAGCAGTCTTCCTGGTTCCCTTTACCCTCCTGCTCTCCACCCAGGCTCCCCTTCCTGATAAAGTCTCTTGCCTGGTCAGCACCTGTGTCTCCTCAGATAATTCATTTCTGAGGGTTAGTCAAGAGCCCACTCTCAAGCCTTGGAAGGGGTCCTCCTTCCTGAAACACTACCACTAAACATCTTCCCTAAAGATGCTTCAAATCCAACATCTAGAAGTTGAAACTGAGCTGGACCCTGTGGGGCTCTCTGGAATACAGAGCTCTTTCTGTGTTCCCCATTTCTTGTGTTCAGAAAAAGACTTAAGTCTCCTAGGTCTCCCTGAAATTCCAAAGAGCAGATCCAAGCAGTTACTAATTAGGAAAGTGAGGGGATGAAACGCAATCTGTGTGCTAAGTCACTTCAGTCATGTCCTACTCTTTTTGGCCCCGTGAACCATAGCATGCCAGGCTTCTCTGTCCACGGGATTTCCCTGGCAAGAATACTGGAGTGGGTTGCCATGCCCTTCTTCAGGGGATCTTCCCAAACCCAGGGATCAAAACTGGGTCTCTTACATCTTCTGCATTGCAGGCGGGTTCTTTACCACGAGTGCCACCTGGGAAGGCCCAGTACAGAGTCTTAGTTCCTCTTCAAGAGATATACATAAGATCAGAGTTGTGCAGAAACTAATACCCTCAAGTACTGGACCCCAGCTGGATTGGAACCAGAAGATTGATGACTGAGATTTTTGAAACATCACCATATTATCTTGCCACTAGCCAGTCAGAAGAAAGTCAGGCACCCTGTAGCCTTCACCCCGAATATTGCCTTTAAAAACCCTTGGGGAACCTGCTGCATAGCTCAGGGAGCTTAGTTCGGTGCTCCCCGGTGACCTAGATGAATGAGGGGTGAGGTGGGAGGGAGTCCCAAGAGGGAGGGATATATGTATATGTATAACTGACTGACTTCATTGTACAGGGAAAACTAACACAATACTGTGAAGCAACTATATCCCAATAAAACGAAACAACCCTTATCTGAAAGCCTTTGGGGATTTCGGGTCTTTTGAGCGTGTGTGGTCTGTCTGCTCTTCTTGCGTGGCCCTGCAATAATAAACCTTTCTTTGCTCCTAACTACAAACTCTGTGCGTTGGGCAGGCAAACCTGTGTTCAACAACAAAATCTCCGCTGGCTGCCTCCTGAATGCAGAGACTGCATTTATAGTTTACTTCAATCATTTTTCTTTTTCGATTTCTCGTTCGAATCCCTATTCTTCGCTCCCTTTGGAGGTCTTTTACCTTGCAACTTCTCTCTGAGCTCTCCACAGCAAACGACCTAGTTTCTTTCCTTGTGTGTAAAACTTCTAGGGGAGTTTCAGATGAGGGAAATGTGGAGATTCTTTTGGATCCCCAGAATTAGTATAAACACTAATTTTCCTTATTTATTTAGGCTGCATTGTGAGGCACATGGGATCTTAATTCCTCAACCAGGGCTTGAACCTGTGCCACCTGCAAAGGGAAGCGCAGAATCTTACGCATGAGGTCACCAGAGAAGCCCTGTTAAAGTGAAAACATTTAAACACGTAAAGTGAGCACTGTCAACAGAAAGAAATCTTATCTGAATGTTCTTTATCTGCTCAAAGCAAAGCCTCCTGAAAATACAGGAGCTTTGACCTCCCTCTTAGGGAGTTTCCTGAAAATTCAGTTGCTAAGAAGACAGACTGCCCATTACCATTAGCATTGAGAAGCAGTAGAAACTTCCATATTCTTTCACTGAAACCCTAAATAAAACCCCCCTCTTTTGTTAAATTGAATTGCTACATATGTACACTTTCCCTTGGGATTTTCCATGAGTTTTCCATTATTAAAAATTCCTGTATGCACATTTGAAAATAAACTTTGTCTTTTCTTCTGTTACTCTCTCTCTCTTTTTTTTTCAGTTAAAATTTTCAGGCTCCCAACCACTGGATCCAAGTTGAAAAAGGAAAAGTTTTCACCTCAACAGAGTCATCAGAACACACATACCCGGAGGGGAGAAGTTGCCTGCAGCAGAAGAGTAGGGAAGAAAGAACTCTTGGAAAAACCAATATTTAAAGAGCAGGTTGGATAGAAAAGCACAGAAAAGCCAGAAAAGGATGAAGGGTTAGATTGATGGGAGATGATGATCAATGCCTCCAAGTGTGGACACTTTCCAAAGGCCAAGCAGTGTGCTCAGACTTCACAAACATTACCTAATTTGCTCCGCAAGGCCATAAAAGTCACACATGATGGGTGAGACAACACATTTATGAAGGTCAGGTGAATTATTCAAATTCACACAACTACNTCAATGCCTCCAAGTGTGGACACTTTCCAAAGGCCAAGCAGTGTGCTCAGACTTCACAAACATTACCTAATTTGCTCCGCAAGGCCATAAAAGTCACACATGATGGGTGAGACAACACATTTATGAAGGTCAGGTGAATTATTCAAATTCACACAACTACTTAGGTTAAAGACCCTGATGCTGGGAAAGATTGAGGGCAGGAGGAGAAGCGGACAACAGAAGATGAGACGGTTGGATGGCATCACCGACTCAAAGGACATTAGTTTGGGTAAACTCCAGGAGTCAGTGATGGACAGGGAGGCCTGGCATGCTGCAATCCATGGGGTTGCAAAGAGTCAGACACGACTAAGCGACTGAACTGAACTGAACTGACTTAGGTTAAGACAAGAATTTGAACTCTAGCATAATGCTTACTTGCTTCAGTTGTGTCTGACTTTTTGTGACCCTATGAATGAATGAAAGCCCTCCAGGCTCCTCTGTCCATGGGATTCTCCAGGCAGGAATAGTAGAGAGGGTTGCCATTTCATTTTTCAGGAGATCTTCCTGACCCAGGGATTGAACCCTAGTCTCCTGCAGTGCAGGCAGTTTTTTACCAACCGAGTTACCAAGGAAACCCATACACTAGAGGCCATGGCTTTAATCATGGGAGTGGGTTGAAGAGTATCGCCTGCCATTTATGTCCGGAATCTTGCGATATAATCTTATTTGGAAATAGGATTTGAAGAAGTAGTCAAATTAAACTGGGTTCATGCTGGGTTAGAGTGGGTCCTTTGTCCAATAACTGATGTCTTTATAAGGGAAAGAAGATCTGGATATGGAGATGCAGGAGAAGAAGACCATGTAAAGGTGGAGGGTGAATTATTTGAAACATAACTGAGCTCTCAGGAGACTGAATGAGAGGTATGGTAGTTTCGTGACAATGTCTGGGTGTGGTGGGGAGAAAGATCAGAGTTGCTTTGGGGGAGGGATTTATGACAACTGAGTTTTTCAGGGTTTTTTGGTAGAAATCTTGCTTTTAGGCTGTCAAATTAATTATACAAGAAGGCCATTGGACTGACGCGGCTGTGGTGGTGGCCCACATAAGTGAATCAAAATCTAATCCTGTAACACCCCAAGTTTAAGACATAGAAATACTAAGGATGACCAATCACAAACAGCCAAATGGGCTTTAAACTACAGTCAGTCAAATTCCTTCCTTTGCTTCTTCATCTTCTCTGTAGAATCTTTCCCTTAATCTTCGATCAGTAGAGTATTCCTGACCACTTCCTGTTTGATGCGGCCCGGTTTTAATTGATTTTTTTTTCAAATTAACTCTTGAATTTTTTAACATGCCTTGGTTTATCTTTTAACATGGCAGATAAGAGATTCCCAGAACTCAAATGCCTTGTTACTCAGTCGCTCAGTCCCGTCCGGACTCCTTATGGACCCCATGGTCTGCAGCACGCCAGGCTTCCCTGTCCTTCACTACCTCCCGGAGTTTGCTCAAACTCAAATGCTGTGAACTCAACCTAATTCCTATTGCCAACTATAAATTGGCCCTTGCCTTCTACCTCTACAAGGACTGAATTATAAACAGCCAGCTGCTGGCCTTCAACACCCCCTGAAAGGAGTTCAGGGTGGAGGAGATCAGCAATGAGGCACTCTGAGCTCTGGGAAAAACTGGCAGGACAGAACTTCAGATAGTTAGATACTTTCAGGAGAAGATTTTATGAGCCCGATGCTTGTATCTCCCTATATCTAGAAAAGCACTAAAATACTTCATGGCGACATCTGGTGCTCATGACTAGTAGTAGCCTTCACGAGACAAGCAGCAACCTTCTGCAAAAAAATATGTGCTTGAGAGAATGAATCACCAAAATCACACATACGCTGAGCATCCCCCCTACCTCTTTGGAGTGGTTTCTCAGAACTATCTGAAAGGCAGTGTTCTGAGTTACAGTCTTCATTTTGCACCAAATAAAGCTTAACTAACGACTCTCTATGGCATGTTACGGGGTGGCAAACTTTAATCCCCCTTCCAGTGAATTTTTTTAATGCCCTGGCCTAATGTCTATCTGCAGTAGATGGAGGATATGACAAAAATGCAATCCTCCTAAACCCCACAGCACAAGATGCCCAGTTTTATTTTAATTTTTTTAAATATACATTTATTTAACTGGAGGTTAGTTACTTTATAATTTTGTATTGGTTTTGCCATACATCAACATGAATCTGCCACAGGTTCAAAAAACCAGTCTATGAACTAAAATTAACTGAAAAGGGATTTCAATTGTGACCGCCTCGCTTCAAGAACCTTAAGAAAGATCCATTTCAAAACCCACAGAAACACATATTAAAATTCCTTTCCCTCCCCTACTTGATTTTCCTACACCCAAAACTGCCCTTGAGGCTCTTGTCGAAGGCCCTCAAAACTCTTTCCCAGCTTCCAGTTCCTGGTACTTTTCTGTTTTTCATCCCTCGCCATCTTCCTCCTTATTCTTTATTCTGCAGATCGATTTTGCCTTGCTCTTTTATTCTGCGTTAAAGTTTCTTTTCTGCTTGGCTCATTACCTGGAAATTCTCCATAAGGAAAAAGGGGCCAGGAATTAAGCAAGTTAGATTCTGTCTTGTCTTCTCTCTTT
>SJYA01002343.1:215565-257759 GCA_006410615.1 Neotragus moschatus | reverse complement strand
GTTTTCTAGATGGTGTGGTTTCTTTAGGTACCCTACATACCGCAAGGAAACTTTGGTGGCCTCGATGGCCCCCATGCCTGGTACCCACTCACCATGGGTGCACACATAGCCCTCCTCCGTGAGGCTTAACCACCTCAGGGAACTAGGTCTGAGGTTCTGGACCGACTGACCCCATTTGGTTCCCAGTCTGGGGGTTCTCTTCTCAGTGCTTCCTTCCTGCTATACTTGGTGTGATCTTGTCAAAGTGCTTTTAGCAAAGTCCAGGTAGAGAAGCATCTTGTGGGCAACTTCAGCTTTGAACTTTGAGCTTCCCAACATAGACTCCTCCTGAAACAAAAGGGTCTCTACTGCCAGAGACTGAAGGGGTTCCCTCCAAACTTATATGTTGAAACCTAATCCCCAGTGTGATGGTGTTAGAAGCTGGGCTTTTGGAGGTGATTAGCTCACGAAGGTGGAGCCCTCATGAGTGGGATTAGTGCCCTTACCAAAGAGATCCCAGGGACATTCCTCATGGTCCAGTGGTTAAGAATCCACCTGCCAGTGCTGGGGACATAGGTTCAGTCCCTGATCCAGGAAGACTCCACATGCTGAGGAGCAGCTAAGCCCTTGTGCCACAACTACTGAGCCTGCACTCTAGAGCCACAAAGCTGCAGCTACTGAAGCCCATGCAGCTAGAGCCCGTGCTCCACAACGAGAGACGCCACCAGTGAGAAGCTCGTACAGCACAACTACAGAGTAGCCCACATGCAGCAACAAAGACCCAGCATAGCCATAAATGAATAACAAAAAAAAAATAAAAGCAGTCTCAGAGAGCGCCCTTGCCCCTTTTGCCTTGTAACAACACAATGAAAATATCAGCAAGTGGACACTCATGAGACGTTGAATCTGGAATGGGTACCTTCATCTTGGACTTCCCAGCCTCCAGAACAGTGGGAAATAAATTTTTATTGCTTATAAGCCATCTGGGCTTCCCCAGAGGCTCAGCAATAAAGAATCTACCTGCAATTCAGGAGCCCCAGGTTCAATCCCTGGATAAGGAAGATCCCCCAGAGGAGGGCATGGCAACCCACTCCAGTGTTCTTGCCTGGAGAATCCCATGGACAGANAAGCCATCTGGGCTTCCCCAGAGGCTCAGCAATAAAGAATCTACCTGCAATTCAGGAGCCCCAGGTTCAATCCCTGGATAAGGAAGATCCCCCAGAGGAGGGCATGGCAACCCACTCCAGTGTTCTTGCCTGGAGAATCCCATGGACAGAGGAGCCTTGTGGGCTACAGTCCACAGGATCGCAAAGAGTCAGACACGACTGAAGTGACTTAGCGCATAAGCCACCCAGTCTGTGTTTTTCTGTGATAGCAGCCCAAATGGCTAAGGTCTGCTTGGAAGAAATACAAATTAAACAAGTACAAGTTAATGGATCCATAAAGTATCCTGCTTCAAATGGTCCTCAGTTGGTTTTCCACTGAGCCCTATGTGTCCTCAGATCAAGTGGGTGGAATTCTAACATGCCTCCATCACTTCAACCAGAGCTGTTGCTCGGATGTTGGTTTTATACATTGCAGGTTCTCCTAGGATTTTTATAAAAGAAGGAATTCTTTTAAAAGAAAAAAATATTTGAAAACAGTGGAGTAGATGATCTCTATTGTCTCAATCAGTTCTAAGGTGCTCATTTTTTGTGCTTTTCAGCAAATTCAGCAGCCTTATGAAGGAATCACATATTTTCGATCATCTCACTTTCTGTTTAACCAGAACCCTTGATTAATAAAAATGTTTGTACAATATATCCACAGCACAATAAACTTTGCTCATAGCAATGCAGTATATGACCTAGGACTATTTCATCAAAGAGGGTGAGCATTTAAGTATGATGAAACACACACACACATACTTAACATACACACATATACACATATAGATAGTATGAATTTTATCATGCTTAAATATTCATATATATATCAATGTATGTATATTGATATATTTATAAAAAGATAAATTCATAGTCATGAGGAAAATTTGGGAACTCTATAGTTCTATAGCAATATAAGAAAAAAATAAAGATGAGATTACCAATAATTCCAGATTGATCACTGTTAGCATTTGAAGGTACTTTCTTCTAATATTTGAAAAATTATGTGGTTATATTTAAATTAGATAAAGGACCTAATGTAAAAATAAATAAATAAGTATAAATAAAAAAAAATTAGGTAAACAATGTATACACAAATATTTAAACAAGATAGGAATCTTGCAATATTTGTAGTTTTATGTGTTAACTTTTCATAAAATATTATTTCAAGAGCATTTTTTTAATAAAACATGATTTTAATGACTTTATAAGACTATAATATAGATGTTCCATAACTTCTTTACCAGTTTCTCTATTATTGGACATTTGAAATGTTTCTGGTTTGTCATGATTATGAAGCTCGTGAGAAACACATCCTTAGAGAAATCTTTCATTACATCTCTACGTGTTTTTTAAATAGATTCAAAGACGTGATTTTACTGAATTAAAGTACATAAATTTTTTTTCTACAAAGGGTCTTGAGACATATTTCCAAAACGTCTTCCAAAAAGTTTATGCAATTTTACATTTCCATCAGCCCAGTTGGAGTCTTGGTCTCACCAAACTTTTATTACAATTTTGTTAATTAAAAAAAAAAGGGACTTCCCTGGCTGTCCAGTGTTTAGGGTTTCACACTTCCACTTCATGGGGCGTGGATTCAGTCCTGGGTTGGGGAACAACTAAGATCCTGCATGCTTCATGGCGCAGCCAAGAAAAAATAAATAAAATTTTGTTGTTTGTTAATTAGAGTTTTAGCTCCATATGTAATTTATTAGACTTATACTTAACAATATGATAGCCTAGATAACTTTCAAATTAATGAAAAGTTCCAGCATTTCCAATAGAGAGTTTTTTCCTGAAAAGTGAAGGATAAGAACAGGGCTAAAATAAGCCTGAGTATTGATATATAAAAACAGAAAAAAGAGGGGAAAAAGAGAAAAAAATCTCCTAATGCTGATGTGCTCTGTCCACCTCCCAGTTTTCTCTCTTACTTTAATACACAGTGGTTGTGGGGCAGTGTGGATTCCTACTGGGCTAGTAAAAATACCTAAGGACTAAATGCTAGTTAGGGTCTGTCCTGAATGCAGTCCAGTGGTTTTCGTTTGCTAACTCAGGGATTTAGTTTATAAGTCCATTGGGAAAGAGCCTTGGAAGCTGATCCATGAACCTAAGGCATTTTCCCAAATCCCACGGCAGGGCAGAGAGAGATGTCATGTCTGCCGTATAGAAAGACGCCTCTGTGTCCTTCTCCAGACCTGGATTAGTTCTTGGATCTCTCAGGAGTCTGTGGGAGCATTTTCTTCCTCTGCCTTTAGAGCTCGGAGACCTCAGATTCCAGAAATAGAAGTGATCCTGAGGATTTTGTTCTCTACCTGGTTTGTTCTACATCAATAACAAGAGGCATTTCCCTCCCCCCCAACCTATTACAATGTCTGTAAGATTTCTTTTAAAATATGTTAGCACAGGGACTTCGGTGGTGGTCCAGTGGTTAAGACTTCACCTTCCAGTGCACGGGGTGTGGGTTAAATCCCTAGTTGAGCAGCTAAGATCACACATGCCTATCGGCTGAAAAACCAGAACTTAGAAACAGAAGTAATATTGTGACAAATCCAATAAAGACTTTAAAAATGACCCACATTAAAAAAAACTTTGAAAAAAATAAAATAAATGCTTCAGCACTATTAATGGGACAGCAGGCATGTGCCAGGGAACTTGCCTGGTGGTCAGGTAACATCATCAGTGTGCACAGACTTGGGTGAATAGCTACTGAAGGGGTCAGGCTCTGGAAGGGGCTACTGCAAGTGCTCTTCCGTCCTTTAGAGATCACTAGCAATGGATTTGCTAATGAGCGCATTGGTATAAAAAAATAGATTTTTTTATTGGCAAATCTAGCGGCTGTTAATTAGTTTGGTGAATGTTTGAAATGAGTTGCAGATAGGCAGCTTGGGTTAAGATTTGTATTTTAAAGATGTTCCCCTTCTATGCATGAACCTAGCAAGTTGTGTACCTTTATGGATATCACTTGCACTGTATCCTGACTCAGTCTGGTGTCCAGTCGTTGATTTAGGATTCCTGATGATTCTAGCTGACAGCTGTAAAAGCCTGTCCTAATACGCTTTGAGTAAACTTTTCACATTAGGCAAAATTGGTGCCTCTGAAAAGACAGAAAACCAGAACTTCATCATGGTCCTGCTTTGCTAATGAATGTTTATTTAATTAATGTTGGGAATTGTGACTGTTGGGAACCCAGGTCAACAGGACAGTGTCAGATTTTCTTCTGCTAAATCAGAAATCACAGGAACCCCAGAATTAGACAATGTCTGTTGGCTACCCTTTTCCTCCTGACACGATGGCTAAATGTTAAAGTATTAGTCACTAAGTTGCGTCTGACTCTTTGTGACCGCATGAAGTGTAGTCTGCCAGGCTCCTCTGTCCATGAAATTCTCCAGGCAAGAATACTGGAGTGGGTAGCCATTCCCTTCTCCAGGGGATCTTCCTGATCCAGGGATGGAACTGGAGTCTCCTGCATTGCAGGTGGATTCTTTACCACTTGAGACACGATAGCTAAGAAGTTGTCCAAGATCTGCTTCTGATTTGATTTCAGAAAAATTCATCAGAGTTCTGTTTTTTAAACTGATTAATTGATTACTTTTATTTTTGGCTGCATCAGGTCTTAGACATGTCGGGTCTTTCATTGTGTTGTGTGGATTTCCCTCTAGCTGTGGAGCATGGGCTCAGTAGTCGTGGCTCAAGGACTTAGTTACCCTGTGGCACATGGGATCTTAGTTCCTTCCACTACCCCCAGGGATCCAGCCTGCGTCCCCTGCACTGGAAGGCAAATCCTTAACCACTGGACCCATCAGGGAAGCCCTCATCTGAGTTCTGAGAGCAAATTCTGGTTTTTTAAACATAAGAGAGAAAAAAAGAAAAATAAAAAACGGGAAAAAAAAAGGAAAAAAGAGAGAGGATGAGATAAGAGGGAAGGGAGAGAGAGACAGAAGGGGAAGAAAGAATTTGACTACAGCTTTTTAGGTGTCTGCATGTACTTTAAATTTTGATGGATCCCTTCAATGTTAGACATCCATAATGGATGTAATATGGCAAGACAAACAAAAAGAACTTGTTCTGGAACACAGTAGCACTAGGTCCCTGGTGTGTCTGTGTCAAGTTTCTGAAAGGCCTTGTCGGCTGTGACACTGAGCTCCTCATTTGCATTTCTGTGATCTAAGGGCCAGTCTGATGTATGAACAGGGAAGGAAGCTTTCCAAATGACATACCAGTGACCTTTTCCTATCTCTTCCTCCTGAGAAGATGTGAGGCAAAATTTTCTAACTCAGTTGGTTCGAAAGATCAAATTTGAATAATAAGCTTAAAAAATTTCATATATTTCTTCTGTTACACATCTAAATTCAGTGTCTGACACATAGTGATTAACTAATAAATGTTTGTTAAATGAATGAATAAAATTTTTGTTTTTGAAATTAATGGACCAAATATATCTTTTTGTCTGATTTTGAAATATATTTTTTTAAAGTCTAGAAAACATTCTTGTCAATGTCTCATGCTTCTGTACAACTATTGCTGTTAATGAGTAATAATAGCAATCTGTTCAGTTCAGTTGCTCAGGTGTGTCCCACTCTTTGCTACCTCATGAATCGCAGCACGCCAGGCCTCCCTGTTCATCACCAACTCCTAGAGTTCACCCAAACTCATGTCCATCGAGTTGGTGATGCCATCCAGCCATCTCATCCTTTGTCATCCCTTTCTCCTCCAGCCCCCAATCTCTCCCAGCATCAGGGACTTTTCCATTGAGTCAACTCTTTGCATGAGGTGGCCAAAATATTGGAGTTTCAGCCTCAGCATCAGTCCTTCCAACGAACACCCAGGACTGATCTCCTTTAGGATGGACTGGTTGGACCTCCCTGCAGTCCAAGGGACTCTCAAGAGTCTTCTCCAACACCACAGTTCAAAAGCATCAATTCTACGGTGCTCAGCTTTTTTCACAGTCCAACTCTCACATCCATACATAGCCACTGGAAAAACCATAGCCCTGACTAGATGAACCTTTGTTGGCAAAGTAATATCTCTGCTTCTGAATATGCTCTCTAGGTTGGTCATAACTTTCCTTCCAAGGAGTAAGCATCTTTTAAGTTCAAGGCTGCAATCACTATCTGCAGTGATTTTGGAGCCCAGAAAAATAAAGTCAGCCACTGTTTCCACTGTTTCCCCATCTGTTCACCATGAAGTGACGGGACCGGATACCATGATCTTAGTTTTCTGAATGCTGAGCTTTAAGCCAACTTTTTCACCCTCCTCTTTCATTTTCATCAGGAGGCTCTTTAGTTTTTCTTCACTTTCTGCCATAAGGGTGGTGTCTTCTGTATATCTGAGGTTACTGATATTTCTCCCAGCAATCTTGATTCCAGCTTGTGCTTCTTCCAGTCCAGTGTTTCTCATGATGTACTCTGCATAGAAGTTAAACAAGCAGGGTGACAATATATAGCCTTGACGTACTCCTTTTCCTATTTGGAACCAGTCTGTTGTTCCATGTCCAGTTCTAACTGTTGCTTCCTGTCCTGCATATAGGTTTCTGAAGAGGCAGGTTAGGTGGTCTGATATTCCCATCTCTTTCAGAATTTTCCACAGTTTATTGTGATCCACACAGTCAAAAGCTTTGGCATAGTCAATAAAGCAGAAATAGAAGTTTTTCTGGAACTCTCTTGCTTTTTCCATGATCCAGCAAATGTTGGTAATTTGATCTCTGGTTCCCCTGCCTTTTCTAAAACCAGTTTGAACATCTGGAAGTTCACGGCTCACATATTGCTGAAGCCTGGCTTGGAGAATTTTGAGCATTACTTTACTAGCATGTGAGATGAATGCGATTGTGCAGTAGTTTGAGCATTCTTTGAGATTGCCTTTCTTTGAGATTGGAATGAAAACTGAGCTTTTCCAGTCCTGTGGCCACTGCTGAGTTTTCCAAATTTGCTGGCATATTGAGTGCAGCACTTTCACAGGATCACCTTTTAGGATTTGAAATAGCTCAANTAATGACTTTATTTAGCAAATCTTGGGATAACAATTACAACATATGAACCCAGAGCCTCATGGAGTCACCTATCCAGGATCATACCTACAGCTCGAATATGACCTTGGTGTGTTGGATCCCGGAGCCTAAGCTCTTCACCACTTGGTGTCTCAGAGCCAGTTTAGTTTAGCATGGTGGCTGAGCAGTTTCTGGAGCCACACAACTGTGTTCACATCTTGGCTCTACAATTTACTTGCTCCGTTACACTGAGCCAGCTACTTAACCTCCATGTTCTTTGGTTTTTTTCACTGTGCACATGAGGCTATAATAATAATACCTGATGCCCAGACTCTGGGAGTCTTCATGTGTGCTAAGTCGCTTCAGGGATGTCTGACTCTTTGTGACCCCATGGACTGTAGCCTGCCAGGCTCATCTGTCCATGGGATTCTCCAGGCAAGAATACTGGAGTGGTTGCCATGCTCTCCTCCAGGGACTCTTCCCGACCCAGGGATCAAACCCACGTCTCTTCTGTATCCTGCATTGGCAGGTGGTGCTAGTCCCACCTGGGATGTCCGGGCACTGGGAGTCTGTAAGTGATAGATTTGTGCTGCCATCCTTTTCAATGACATGACCAGATTCTCCAAATTCGTCAGTGCAGGGCAAGGATGAGAAGTGAGACACTGTAAATTGCTGATTTCACATGCGCTCCCCCACGCCAAGTGTGGATGTATACATTTGACACACATGCACAACTTAAGGAGGAAAACTAAACCTTGGGGAAGGCTGCTCGCTGCTTTTGACCGGCAGATGACAATCTCAAAGGGACAGGATTCAAGAGGACGAAATCAGGGATTATCCCCAAGTGGGATGAAAACCAGTTTCACAAAGTCAAGGCCAAAACATGAGTGTGCCTTACTGGCTGTGGGAAAAGTGGTGTAACTAATTACTCCAAACTAATTTGGCCGTAAGTTGAGCTGCAGATATCTCCATACAGTTCTCAAGGCCTCTGTCCCACAGCCATGGACTGAATGCCAGAATTCTGAGTTCTCATCCTTGCTCTGCTACTGGTCTGTTCTGTGATTGTAGATCATGAATCCCCACCCGGCCTCTACTTCCCTCTTGCCAAATACCAGTCCGTCTCCCTGGGTGATTTGGAGGGAAAACCAATAAAAAGGATTAGGGACAAGACCCACCCTCCGGATTGTTAATAAAAGTGGTATTTTGTACTCAATTATTTGCATCTAAATCCTTTATAGTCTCAGTTTGGTAGGCCCCCCCACTCATCTTTTTATTCTTGGATTTTTCTCCCCCTCCCCCGTGGAGAAGCTAAACACTATGTATAATGTAGAGTATCTTGCAGTGAAGTGAAAATCTGGATGAAGGGGAATTGGCCGCGCTGTGACATTTCAAGCAGTTGCCATCCAAGGGAGATATTCACCTAAGGGATGCCCCCAGCCCAGCAAACAAAGAAGCAATAGAGAAAATGCCACGGCAGCTCTGAGTCTCCCGATGTGACTTGACTGCTGCTGTCTGTGTTAGGCTGGCTAGTGCCTGAGCAAAGGTGATACAGAGATTCTGAATGCCAGGAAAAATAATAAAATTGCCAGTGTGTTGGAAATGCAAGTAACTCCAAGAGCAGAAATAATGAACACAACACTGATTGAAATAAATGATGTACTTTGCTTTAGAGATATTATTTGAATCACTGATATTGTAGTGTGTAGGGCTATGGTTTCAAATGCATTCGATTATACATTTTCATGTTTCTCCCCACCAAACAATCTTTCAAATCAGTATAAATTGCTGTATGTAGCAGGCATGTCTTGATCTTTAGCTGCCATGACAACAGGATACAAGAGAAATGCATTTGGGTAACAATTGCTGGCAATGTTTAGTATCATTGTTACTTTGTATCAGGCAAAGGCTGGCTTTGGGGAGAAAACAGCATTGTTTTCTTTAACTTGAAAGCTCTAGTTCTAATAATTGAAAAAATAATAAGTAGAGAAATTGTTGTTTACAGGAAAAGCAGGTAGACGGAGGTAGAGCCTGGGGTATGGGATGAGGAGACAGTGAGACAGATCTCTGCCTGGGAAGACGGTAACACCAACCAGTGGGAACATGGTATAAAGCTACCTAGAAAGTATGTAATTGAGTAATCAGATCAGCAAATTGAGTCAAATGATGTGTTTTTAAGTGATATAATCAGTTTTCACAAGCCAGTAGAAATATGTATATATATCTTCCCCTCTCCACTTGTTTTAACCCCAATCTTCTAAAATAGCTTAGAGAGTGCAAATCTGAGGAATTTTAGAAAAGAGCACACTTTGGGGAGATATTGCTCATTAAAAAAAAAAATCCAGGCAAACCTGTGCTCCAGCAGAAAGGCAGTGGGGTGGGCTTTTTTCTCCTGGTTCTCTGAAATCTGTGTGTCTTACAACTAGTGGTCAGTGGTGAAGACCTATGGTCCGTGTCCCCTCCATCCCCCAGGTCCTCAGCCTGCCTTTTGTTTGTAGAAAAGCTTTAGCCAAAGAATAAGCTTACATCCAAGAAGTGAGAGAATGTGGAAACAAAGGAAAACCTTGGAAGGAGACCAAATAGTAATAGTTTAGTCGTTAAGCAAAGTCAAAGACCTTTAGTTGCTCCTCAAAGATCATACATAACATTCTGAGCCACAGCCTTTGAGCTGCCTTACAAGTATGGAAGTCTCTACCAGGTTCAATTAGCGGGCATGCGTGCAAACTAGGTTGCTTCAGTTGTGTTTGACTCTCTGGGACCCCGTGGACTGTAGCCCACCAGGCTCCTCTGTCCATGGGATTCTCCAGGCAGGAATACTGGAGTGGGTTGCCACACCCTCCTCCAGGGGATCTTCCTGACCCAGAATTGAACTGGGTGGATTCTGCAGCTCTTGCACTGCAGGCAGATGCTTTACCACCGAGGAAGCTGTAGCCATGACATGCTGTGCTGTGCTTAGTTGCTCAGTCATGTCCTACTCTTTGTGACCCTATGGATTGTAGCGCACTAGGCTCCTCTGTCCATGGAAATCCTCCATGCAAGAATACTGGAGTGGGTTGCCATGCCCTCCTCCAGGGGACTTCTTGTCTTTGAGATAGAACCCGTGGTTCTCAAGTCACCTGCATTGGCAGGTGGGTTCTTTACCCCTGTGGCGCCTGGGAATCTCTCATTGGGTTTGGGGAGGGTTTCATGAGACAAGGCATGACAAGGACATCTTAAGGGACTTGCTACGTTAATGAGTATTCAAAATGTGGGAGCCATCACTAGTATTGCTGCAGGATAATCTGATCACTGGAGAAAATCTGGATGACCCTTATTTCCTACACCAAGCTCTTCATGGTCCTTAATGTTTATTTTCAGAGTGTTTGGAGGAATTAGATAACTCTCAGATCACTGATGTCTTACAGTTCTTGGATCGGTCATAGTCCTGGCAGGACACAGGATTGCCTCCAAAAGGATTTAACTGAAGAGAGTTCTAGGCAGGACTGACTTATCCAGGTGTGGGCAGGGTTAAGGGGCCAGTCAAGGATGCTGAGGTCTCTAGGGATCAATCACAGCGGGAAGGCTGAAGAAATAAAAGGGAAAAAGAAAAGGATTAGAATCTGGGAGAGATGGAGCCACAGAGGAGAGGCAACCACTGTCAGAGGCACAGCTCTGCAGCGGGGGAAATGAGGGAGAAATATCCTGGCCCTTTCTCCTCTCACCAGCTGACCTCTTGCTGGTGTCTCTCATTGGCTTCCTCTAACAGGAAGACAGACGGCAAAGATGCAGACCACAGGGATTAGCTGCTTGGAAGCACAGAGGGAGAGGGGCAGGAAAATGGGTCCTTGGAGGCAAATGGAAATGATGGCAGCCAGCAATGCAGGCTCTTCTGGGGGATACTGTGGGTTCTGTCCAGACCATGGCGATAGTGTAAATATTGCAATAAAGCAAGTGGCATGAATGTTTTGGTTTCACAGTGTGAAAAAAGTTGTGTTTCCACTCTAATCTATGAAGTGTGTGATAGCATCATGCCTAAGAAAATATGTACATAACTTAATTAAAAATAACACTGTTGGAAAAACGGCACTGATAGACTTGCTCTATGCCGGGTTGCCACAAACTTTCAATTTGTAAAAATGCAGTAACTGTGAAGTACATTAAAGCAAAGTTTCAATAAAATGAGGCAGGTTTGTACAGTATTTATCTGTGCTTAGTGTGATTTTTTTTTGTTTGTTTCTAGCACAGGCTTTTAAGAATTGCGATAGAACTGTTTATTTTTTGTCTGTTATTTTCTCACCCCTCTGGTGAAATTACAAGTTCATTGAAGGCAAAGATTATGGCTTATTTCTCTTCCAGTCTAAAAAAGTTTTAGCACAAGGCAAAAATCAATGCTGACAATAAATAACTACTTATCTAATTGATGAAAAAAATAATACTAGGCATTATTATAGCAGACAGGATTTACTATGTATTATGTGTAAACTCTTACCATACTTTAATAGATTGAATCCTTGTAACAGCCCTATGGAAGGGGTTATTATCAACTCCCACTTTGCAGATGAGGTAACTGAGGTCCAGAGTGGTTGAGGAGTGACTAAATAGCCAATATGCTTCTTCTCAATGTCTCTGTAGAGAGGGAGAGAATGATTTTCATCACAGACCCCCAAAGACACAGAACTCAAAGAATAAAATGGAAATTTAAGGTCAAGTGAGCTGGGTAGGTTTTAGATCCTCCTTTCTCAGTAGGGCAGGAGTTCCTAGTCTTCTCTATGAACATTTTAGGTAGTGAGTGAGTTATTATTTTAGGTGGCGTACATGACGTTGAATTGGATGGAGACACAGCTGTTCTTTTTCAGTTCTCTCTCTTTTTGTTTTAGCTATAAAGTATTTTTAAAATTGAGTATAACTGATGTGCAACATTATATGTTACAGGTGTACAATATAGTGATTCACAATTTTTAAAGGTTATACTCTATTTATAGTTATTATAAAATATTGGCCATATTCTTTTTCAGTTCTCATTTAATCCTTCTGATTATACTAAGAAGAAAGTCTCAGATGGGTGCTAGCCTTTAACACCTAACACCTGCAAAATCTTCCTTTTTACGAAGAGAGACTCAGACTCAGCCTTCGCAGGCAGCACGGTATCTATCTGGAATTTTAAGCATATACTTTTTTCTTTTAGAGGTGATACTTACTTTTCTTTTAAAATAGTGATATAAAATTTTCTTTAAAACAGCACTTACATTAAAAAGAAAGAGCCTTTCCAATGTAGAAAGCAAGCTTATAGTTGCATGCGTGCATGCCGAGTTGCTTCGGTTGTGTCTGACTCTATGCGACCCCATGGACTGCAGTTGGCCAGGCTTCTCTGTCCATGGGGATTTCCCAGGCAAGAATATTGGAGTTGCCAGACATCCTCCAGGGGATCTTCCTGACCAGTGACCAAACCTGCCTCTCTTATGTCTCCTGCATTGGCAAGTGGGTTCTTTACCACTAGCACCACCTGGGAAGCAAGGGGGAAAAGGCAGGGGAGGGATAAAGGGATAGGAAGATAGGAATTGACATATACACAGCGCTATATATAAAATAGATAACTACTAGGGACCTACTGTGTGGCACAGGGAATTCTATTCAATACTTTGTAATAACCTATATGGGAAAGGATCTGGAAAAGCAGAAGGCTTGGGACTGATGGGCGGGGATGATCCGGAGGGATGGTGTGAGGAGGGAGGGGGAAGGAGGGGGTCCGGATTGGGAACTCAGGTACACTTATGGCTGATTTATGTCAATGTATGGCACAATGAGTACAGTATTGTAAAGCAAAACAAACTAAAAAATAAAAATTAAATAAAAAAAGAAAAGGAGTGGATACATGTAATTGTATGTATTTGTATGCATGTAATTGTATATTCATATATGTATATATGAAATTGATTGACTTGGCTGTAAGCAGATGCCAGCACAACATTGAAAATCAACTAAACTTCAATACAAATCAATTAAAAAAAGAAAGTACCTTTATGAAAAGTATTAGAGAAGTAATAATGTAGGTACTGTTCAGAATATAGCTTAATATTCTATTTAGGCAAAATCTTGGCAGTTTCGTGTGCATGTTAACATTTGGGAAATATTTGCTTTAGGGAAAGAGATTCTGGGTGTGGGCAAATTGCATTCTAAGCTCTGGGTCTCTCTCCTTTGATGAACATTGTTCTAGGATACTTTGTATGTTTATTTCCTTTTGCCATCTTACTCCTCATTTTTGCTTACTTCCTATGTAGGTGAATGGAAATAGGCATACATAAGCTCCTTCTGTCCTAGATACTGAGGGCCGCATCAGACCAATTCATAGAAATCTCAGAAACTTTAGTCAAAGACTGTTGCAAGATGAATGGTGGCCCCCAAAGATATTAATAGCTTCCCAGGACTTGTAAATTTTACCTTATCTGGCAAAGACTTTGAAGATTTGATGAGAATTTTGAGGTGAGGAGACTAGCCTGGGTTATCTGTGTGGGCTCTAAACCCAAGTAGAGGTGTCCTTATAAGAGAGAGACAGAGGGAGATTTGCTGCCTACAGAGGGGAGCTATGTGGAAGCAGAGCAGGGACGAGCTGAAGATGCTGGCCTGGAAGAGGACAGTGATGCGGCAAAAAGCCAAAGACTGCTGGCAGTAACTGGAGGAAGGAGCTGGAGGCAGCAAGAGAGACTCTTTCCTAGAGCTTCTGGAGGGAGCACACCTCTGCAGATATCTTGATTTCTGCCCAGTGGTGTAGAATTCAGACTCCTGTCCTCCAGAATAGTGAAAGAATAAATTTCTGTTGTTGTCAGCCACCACATGTTTGGTAGTATGTTATCACTAGAAATGAATCTGTTACCATCGGAAATGAGTACAAGGCTGCCAGCAGGACCTGAGTGATCAAGATACCCTGGATATAGTGGTAACCTGGAAATCATTTCATCCTCGCCTAAGGCACTCAAGACTCAAAGTCCCAGTTGTGAATGATGGACGGTGTTGAGCTTAGGTTATGTGTCTCTGCGTCTCCCTCATTCCCACTGTCCTGGGCTGTGGAGAAGAAAGAACTGGACCTTTTGGTTTAAGTAATCATTAAGAACTACCATCCTATGAAGACTGTAACCCACATCAGATAGGTCTATCCCCCAAGGAAATTGTAGAGCTTCAAGAAGGAAAGGATGCTAAGTAGCCCCCAAATTACAAACACCTATTACAGGTACTATTATAATTCTTCTTATAGTAGTTTACGATTGTGAACTCTAAACTCTATAGAGAAATAGGGAAGGAGAGATGTCAGGACTAGAATAGACAAGAAAAGCCTCATGGAAAGGATACTACTTTGATACCCGGATCTTGAGGCCTGACCTGGATTTAGAGGGAAGGAGAGAAGGGCTCCCCTGGTGGCTCAGATAGTAGAGAATTTGCCTGTACCTGGGTTCCATCCCTGGGTTGCAAAGATCACCTGGAAAAGGGAATGGAAACTCACTCTGGAATTCTTGCCTGAAAATTCCATGGACCAAAGCAACCTGGTGGGCTACAGTCCATGGGCATGACTTAGTGACTAACACCTTCACATTGATCAAGGAATTGGGAGGGAAGAAGAGTATTAGCTTAAAGATTTTGGTCAGAAAACACATCCTGTGGGTCTTTATCTTTTCTTTTAGAGCTTCCTGGAACACTCTTTTTACCACAGGTGGCAAAAATAACGCGGAATGTTTGAAATGCATTTTTCCTCTTTTCCTTTTGCACATCTCCTCATGGCATTCAGAAATGGACAGAGGGATGAGATATAAGGATTATGGAAACTTCTTTGCTCTCAGGAGTCTAAAAAATCAAATTGATAAAAGGAAGAGCAAATTCAATTGGTTGATACGCCAGTCCTGATATTTCGGTTTCTATTTCCTCTACAAAAGAGATGATCTAAGATTGCCTGACATTCAGTTGTAAGTGACAAACAGAATTAGGAATGAGACTAATCTGAAGTGCTTTAACCTGAGTAACAGCATTGCTGCGTTTTGGAACCATTCACACCGTTAAGGGTAAATTCTAGAAGGGCAGGATGCTACACTGGCCCTAAAGTTTGCCCAACTTTAATCATTCGAAGGACACCTTCAAGATTTTTACAATATCACATACCATCAATACTGTTATATTCTTAAAATATTTTAAAAAACCAACCCACCTTTCTTCTTTGGCAATGATGGCAAATAAAAATATCAAATCTCTGAACTGGGAGTTGGTGGAAATTATTGTCACCCCTAAGGATCTAAATATTGGTGATCCTGTCAAATTTCCATTCAACTTATCAGTCTGCCCCCTGGAGAAACAAGGTGGATTCTGGAGGCTGGCAGGAGACTTCCACAAACATAACCAAGTGCGAGTCCCACTTGTAGCCACCAGGTTGGATGGATATCTTTCCTAATGCCTAACATTATGGTGTCAGTTACATGTGTGTGCTGTCGCTCAGTCATGTCTGACTCTCTACAACCCCATGGATGGTAGCCTGCCAGGCTCCTCTGTTCATGGGATTTTCCTGGCAAGAATACTGGAGTGGGTTGCCATTTCCTCCTCCAGGGCATCTTGCCCACCCAGGGATCGAACCCACGCCTCCTGCATTGCAGGCAGATTCTTTACCGCTGAGCCCCCGGGAAGCCCTTCAGTTACATAGTACACAGCTATTAATTTGGTGAATGCATTCTTTTCATCTTAATTAGAAAATAGGATCAGAAAGATCTTGCATTCATAAGCAACAGGCAACAAAAGACATTTATAGTTTTGCCCAGGCTGTTTAACTCTCCTGCCCTCTGTCATAAGATAGAAACAGATTCTGACATTTGGGAATCCTATATAATGTTATATGGATGATATTATGCGAATCAGATTGGATGAGCAAGAAACAGCTAGAATGATGGAGAATGTGTTCCAGAGCATAAGAGGCAATAACCTATAAAGATTCAGAGGCCTGACATATCAGTTAAGTTTTTAAGGATCCAGGAGTCAGGGGAATACCAGGAAATCCCTTCCAAAATAAAAGAAAAATTATTGCATCTTAAAATTATCTTTTATTTAAAATTTTTATTAATTTTTTGCCTGCCCACTGCATCATGCAGAATCCTAGTTCCTCAAACAGGGATTTAACCTGTGCCCCCTGCCATGGGAGTGTGGAGTTTTAACAACTGGAATGTCAGAGAACTCCCAAATTATTGCATCTTTAAATGATTGATTGTATCTTATCATGAAGGAGTAAGCCCAATGCCTGGCAACTACTGTGGATTCTGGAAAATCCTCCTGTAGCCTGGATAACAGGTGTCACGGTGGACGGCTAGCTTTGAGTGGTGCCTGAAGCAGGAAATGGCTCTGCAGCAAGTCTGGCCGTGGTGCAGTGAGTCACGTGACCATACTGCCTGGCAGGACTGCTCCATGGCGGTGGGAAGAAAGGACACAGCAAGAAACCCTTTGAATTACACGCTGTAGCGGCTGCCTGAGCACTTCAGATTCCTTCTGCTCCAGAGAATGTGATACAGGGAAAGGAGTTCCCACTGGGTAGAAGCACTTGACCTCGATATCAGGAGATATCACAGCGGGCATGGAGGAATGTGCGTGGCATCCAGTGATCCTCTCGGAGGCCTCTTCCTACTCCCTCCCGCAGCTGTGAGGGTAAATGGACACATGTGGTCATCTTGGCCTGGGAAGGACACAGACGCTCACCTGCTTCTGTGATGGGGTCCAGCGATGTGGTCCACTGAGACCTGCACAGGTAGTAGTTGAGAATAATCCAGAATGGACCGTGGAGGAAGGAGATGATGAGTATCAGCGTGGCTTCAAGACCAGCTGCAGGAGTGGAGTCTGTATTGCATTCCACCAACCTTTATCTCCGAGTTTCCCCCAGGGAGGCCCACTGGAAGCCTGGAAGAGCGGTCCTTGAACAAAACTGATGGAGTGGGGACTTCCCTGGTGGTCCAGTGGTTAAGAATTTGCCTACCGATGCTGGAGACATAGGATCCATCCCTGGTCTGAGAAGATCCCACGTGCAGCAGGACAACTTAGTCTGTGTGCCATGACTACTGACGCCCACGTGCCTAGAGCCTGCGACCTGCAACAAGAGAGGCCACTGCAATGAGAAGCCCGCACACCACAACGAAGTGTAGCCTCCGCGTAGGACAACTAGAGAAAGCCGGAGAGCGGCGACAAAGACCCGGCACAGCCAAAAATAAGTGAATAAATAAATAACATTTAAAAAATGGTGAAGCAGATCTGAGCACTGACGAGTGTGGACTGTGGTAAATGTTGACATGTACCGCTCAGACCCTCCTTTCAGAGAAAGATGTGTTTCCCCAGCAGCTGGGAGGGCTCTTAGGAGGCAGCCTGTAACTCTCAGCTCCTTCAGCTGCAGAGAACCTTCTTGCCTTTCCCAGGAAAGCCCACACTCAGTGACAGGTCATGGCAGGAGTATAAAGCATTTCAGTCTCTTGTGGGACAGCTCTGATTTACCATGTAGGTTCCAGACCTCCCCACTCGGTTGGCCCAGGCTCTGATGGGACTACATTGCTGTGTAACTTCCCTCTCTGCCCCCTGCCCCGGTCCTGATTCTCTCCTCTTCCGTGCACAGATGTTGATCCCTGGAGTTCTTTGAGAGATATAGAAAGCTCTTGCAAATCTCACAACCCCTGGCTTTCTCCCTCCCTCCCTCCCTCTCTTTCTTTCTTTTCTAGTGGAGACATATGGACTCCTAACCTGTGGAAATACTGAGCCATTCAGATAATCAATGTTTAGAAGTCCCAGAGAAACCATTTGGATGAGAAATTTCTCCCCAATGATTGAATATTATTTCAGACAAAATTTTTGGGGATGAGGTACTGAACAGGATGCGTGTCCCAACTGGAATTTGTTCTCGGGAAAATGGTAATTCGAAAGACATTATTTTTGGTGCTTGATAGCCAATTAAAAGATTTTTTTATACGTTTATTTATTTTTGGCTGTGCTGGGTCTTTGTTTCTGTGCACAGGCTTTCTCTAGTTGTGAGTGGGACTACTCTCTAGCTGTGTGTGTGACAAATAGATTCACATATATGGATGTGTGCTTTGGCAGATGGCTTCTTAAACAATGAACCGTTGGAGAAGTCCTACATTAACTTTCTGTGAACATACAGCTGGTGCAGAGGGAAGGCATTGGAGCAGGATGTGGGTTCAAATTGTGACTCCTTAACAGACTTATGACTGGGCTTCATTCTCTATTTTAGTTTCCTCATTTGTAAAATGGGCTTCCCTGGTAGCTGATTTGGTAAAGAATCTGCCTGCAGTGCAGAAGACCTGGGTTTGATCCCTGGGTCAGGAAGACTCCCTGGAGAAGGAAATGGCAAACCACTCCAGTATTCTTGCCTGGAAAATCCCACGTACAGAGGAGCCTGGTGGGCTACAGTCCATGGGATTGCAAGAGTCAGACACGACTTAGTAACTAAACCACCATTTGTAAAATGGGCAAATAGAACCTTCTTTAAAGGATTATGGGAACTAGAGTGTACATAAAGCCCCTATAGTATCTGATAAGAAATTAGCTGTCAATAAATAATCATTAAAAATATTATTTATTTTTAGCTCTTTCTTTTCATTTTTAAATGTGCAGCCTATTATTTCAGGGAAGAAAGTAATTTGATTAATGCTTGTTCATTAAGATTTTAGGGATTTAATGGGCCAGTTCTTCCCAGGGAAATTGCATTTTTAAAAAGGAGGAGCTGGGGATATCTGAGTAAAGGAATGACATGTTGATGGTATGCATTTGGGGGAATAGGGGCCCTTAGATTAAATCTTGTAAAGGAAAATGTTCTCTATGTCTGGGAAAGGTTGACTTGCTCAGCTTTCAATGAAGAGGAAAGATAAAATTTTCCACCTAAGGAGAACTAGTCTCCCCCTGCCATCTATGTTGAGAAGAGTTTGCCTACATCTTGCTTTTTTCAAGTGGGACAACTAAAATATCTTCTAGCTATTTGTTCCAGTAGTTCAATATATATTCTTGGTTATATCAAATATTTGATATTTTAGGAAATCAGCCTTGTTAAATTAAAGTGGATAAGATGGCATTTTAAGGTCACCTTGGTATGATCAAACATGATGCTGACATTTACAATCCATTTCCATTGCATCTCACATGTTTCCTTGTCAGTTAAATCCAGACTCTTGAAATTTAAAGGTGTTTCAAATCTAATAATGCAATTATAAATATAGTACTAAAATCACTCACAGCCTACTGATTTTCATGCAGGTTGCAAAATCTTCATAGGTCCTATTACTTCATTAAAAATTTTTAAAAATAGCTTAATTATGTTACCTGTACAAGTATAAACAAGTATACATATTAAATGTTGTATATATATTCCTTCAGTTTATGATTTTTGCTCATATAAAAACCAAAATAATTTTTTAATTTTCTTTTTATTTAATGTGTGATGAAATTGAATAAGTTTATTTAACTGTTCATAAATAAAAAGAAAACTAAATATTAAAAAACATTTAACTGACATTAATTTAAGGTGATAGAAAACATGGCTTTGCAGAAACCACACTATCACACATGGAATGNTTTTTTTATACGTTTATTTATTTTTGGCTGTGCTGGGTCTTTGTTTCTGTGCACAGGCTTTCTCTAGTTGTGAGTGGGACTACTCTCTAGCTGTGTGTGTGACAAATAGATTCACATATATGGATGTGTGCTTTGGCAGATGGCTTCTTAAACAATGAACCGTTGGAGAAGTCCTACATTAACTTTCTGTGAACATACAGCTGGTGCAGAGGGAAGGCATTGGAGCAGGATGTGGGTTCAAATCGTGACTCCTTAACAGACTTATGACTGGGCTTCATTCTCTATTTTA
Source organism: Neotragus moschatus (assembly GCA_006410615.1). Classification (NCBI taxonomy): domain Eukaryota; kingdom Metazoa; phylum Chordata; class Mammalia; order Artiodactyla; family Bovidae; genus Neotragus; species Neotragus moschatus. Next base: position 237,802 of record SJYA01002343.1, on the reverse strand, counting down.
GTTTCCTCATTTGTAAAATGGGCTTCCCTGGTAGCTGATTTGGTAAAGAATCTGCCTGCAGTGCAGAAGACCTGGGTTTGATCCCTGGGTCAGGAAGACTCCCTGGAGAAGGAAATGGCAAACCACTCCAGTATTCTTGCCTGGAAAATCCCACGTACAGAGGAGCCTGGTGGGCTACAGTCCATGGGATTGCAAGAGTCAGACACGACTTAGTAACTAAACCACCATTTGTAAAATGGGCAAATAGAACCTTCTTTAAAGGATTATGGGAACTAGAGTGTACATAAAGCCCCTATAGTATCTGATAAGAAATTAGCTGTCAATAAATAATCATTAAAAATATTATTTATTTTTAGCTCTTTCTTTTCATTTTTAAATGTGCAGCCTATTATTTCAGGGAAGAAAGTAATTTGATTAATGCTTGTTCATTAAGATTTTAGGGATTTAATGGGCCAGTTCTTCCCAGGGAAATTGCATTTTTAAAAAGGAGGAGCTGGGGATATCTGAGTAAAGGAATGACATGTTGATGGTATGCATTTGGGGGAATAGGGGCCCTTAGATTAAATCTTGTAAAGGAAAATGTTCTCTATGTCTGGGAAAGGTTGACTTGCTCAGCTTTCAATGAAGAGGAAAGATAAAATTTTCCACCTAAGGAGAACTAGTCTCCCCCTGCCATCTATGTTGAGAAGAGTTTGCCTACATCTTGCTTTTTTCAAGTGGGACAACTAAAATATCTTCTAGCTATTTGTTCCAGTAGTTCAATATATATTCTTGGTTATATCAAATATTTGATATTTTAGGAAATCAGCCTTGTTAAATTAAAGTGGATAAGATGGCATTTTAAGGTCACCTTGGTATGATCAAACATGATGCTGACATTTACAATCCATTTCCATTGCATCTCACATGTTTCCTTGTCAGTTAAATCCAGACTCTTGAAATTTAAAGGTGTTTCAAATCTAATAATGCAATTATAAATATAGTACTAAAATCACTCACAGCCTACTGATTTTCATGCAGGTTGCAAAATCTTCATAGGTCCTATTACTTCATTAAAAATTTTTAAAAATAGCTTAATTATGTTACCTGTACAAGTATAAACAAGTATACATATTAAATGTTGTATATATATTCCTTCAGTTTATGATTTTTGCTCATATAAAAACCAAAATAATTTTTTAATTTTCTTTTTATTTAATGTGTGATGAAATTGAATAAGTTTATTTAACTGTTCATAAATAAAAAGAAAACTAAATATTAAAAAACATTTAACTGACATTAATTTAAGGTGATAGAAAACATGGCTTTGCAGAAACCACACCATCACACATGGAATGCATCTGGGTCACACTGCTATGGTCAGGTTTTTGGCAGGTGGCGATTCTTTCATTCTTATGGGCTCAGTGATGACTCAGTTCTCACATAAGATGTTTCCATTCTAACTACTGTGCATCTTTAGGTTTGCCATGTCACTATTCGGCTTCCTGTTGAAAGCACCTTTTAAAAATGAAGTAGTCCTCTACTTTTTCCTGGATAGATCACTATTAACTCAGTGCCCAACTTAGTCACAGAAATTGTGTGGGCATAATTAGGTCAAAGGTGGCTATCCAGGTGATCCAGATTAAAAAAATGGTTAATATTTACAAATGCTTATAATATGCAGCTAAAATTATCATAGAGCTATTTAAGTTCTGAGTCCATAGTCTTCTTCATGAGTCCATAGAGCTCTTTTTTAGAAATATTCATTATATGAGGTGGATGAAACTGGAGCCGATTATACAGAGTGAAGTAAGCCAGAAAGAAAAACACCAATACANAGTGTTCTTAACAACTGTGCTGGGCTGTCAGATCTGGCCACATAAAAAATTTGCCTGGCAAAATATACACCGTTTAATGGGCAGGTGGGTTGGAGGCAGGGGGGAGGAGGGAGCTGTGATGGTGAGGGTGGCCTCTTGGCCTCTCTGGGAATTCACTTCCATCACTGGACCATTTATGACAGCAAATGCCCTCTTACTTGGATGACTTCAACCATCCCCCAGGTTTAGAAACATGTAATCTTATCAACCAAGTTTTGGTTCCCATCTGCGGGAGAGCTGGGCTTTTCAACTTAACCACTGGCTTAAAAAATGGAAAAAAAAATAACACAAAGAAATCTACTGTCTCTACCCTTCTTTAAAATGATGAATGCTTTTTTAAGGCAAATCCATCATTGGTCACTTGAGGGAGGAAATGTCAAGAAAAGTTATGGTTTGTTAGCTTTTACTTCTTGACATTATACAAGAAAGTAATTGAAGTACAACAAATGCCATGTTGTTTTACCTCATCTATTTATATAGCCATCTGACAAGATGAATATATATGTTACTGTGGATTTGAAAAAAAAAGTGGCACCGGCTCTATGATTTGTTCTATTGTCTTATCAGTGCTGATCAAACGTGCCTTCCTTCACGGAAGAGGAATTGGTATTCTTTCGTGTAGATTCCTGGATATTAAACAACTGAACTCATTTTACCCTCTCAGCCCCATTAGCCTCTTATCTCAAATTCTTAGAGCTTTAACATGGATGTATAATAAAACATGCACAAATTCAATTCAATACAACAAATATTTATTTAGCACTCACTGTGCATGAGATACCATGCCAAATAGAGATGCCATTAATTCACAATCTGTGATAATTCAAATGCAGCCTGGGCTAAATGTTACCACTGTACCATTTGTAAAAAAAAAAAAAAAAAAAGGAGAGCCTGCTAAGCACATCAGCAAGATATATCTTACTATATTTTATGCTACGCTCCTGGAAACTCATAGGTAAATCAGATTTTAAATGCACAAGCAGAGCTTACTATTCAAAAAATTTTATAATAATGTTTCTGGAGAATATATAGTCACTGACAAATAAGGATTTTTAAGTTATATGTTTAAAAAGCGAGTGACCACTTTATCGAGGGATATTGTGTGACTAGTACAATGGAATATCCCAAGGCTTGTTTCTATGACAGCCATGATCTCTTTGTGGTTGGGTAGTCTGGTTGTCAAGCAACTTAAATAGAAGAGACATGCTAAATTATTATTTTTCTTCTGAAAGGTGTCAGCCACAAAACAAAGGTATAGAGCTGCTTATTCTGCAGTAAAGATCTCTTCAGTTCTCAACACAGATTTCTAGGGGGAAGGAAAGAGATTCTGAAACTATATTTAATAGAAAGAAGCAGGGTGAGCTTTCAGTGTGTCTTAACCTTTTAATTTTGCTGAAATTGCCTTAGAAAACCAGCTGGGATCTCAAGAGAGCTATTCAGGGGTATAACATTAAGAATCATGAGACAACATCTCTCGTGGAAAGAATATAGTTAAGATGATGTTACTTGGTGGTTTAGTTTCTCTCTCTTTTTTTTTTTACAGCTCCTTTCTTGAACCTGGACCCTTTGTTCCTGTCTATAACTGGCTTGATAGATCTGGTTCCAGAGAAGTTGGATTAAGGACTGTCATTCATATAGCAGTACCTTGTAGTAAAGATCCTGGACTTGCTTCCCCCAAAGATGTCTGGCTTTGCCCTCAGCTTCTGGGAAGCAATCTTTGTCATACATGAGTGAAGCATCTTTGGTTAGGGTGGGGGCTGGCCCCACTTGTGTGTGGCACTAGTTACACCTGAAAGTCTTAGGGTGGGGGCTGTCCAGGCCAGAAAAACCAACCATGTGATTTATGGTGGGAGTTTGGGTCATGTGGCATGAGTTGACTCGCAGACTGAGTTCAACAACTGGGAAATCAGGACTATGCTATGAAAGCTCCAGTAAAACTTTAAAACATTTTATTTATTTATTTCATTTTTGGTTGTGCTGGGTCTTTGTTGCTGTGCATGGGCTTTCTCTAGTTGTGATGCTTGGGCTTCTCATTGCTGTGGGGTCTCTTGTTACAGATCATGGGCTCTAGGTGTGCAGGCTCAGTAGTGACAGTACAACAGTTTAGCTGCCCTGTGGCATGTGGAATCTTCCCAGACTGAGGACTGAACCCAGGTCTCCTGCATTGGCAGGTGGATTCTTAACCACTGGACCACCAGGGAAGTCCTTCAGCAAAAACTAGGAACACCAAAGCACAGGTGAGCTTCCCTGCTTGTCACTACACTTGTGTGTTGTCATATATCAATCCTGGGAGGGCAATGCATCCTGACTCTGGGAGAGGACAACAGAAGCTTCGTACTTGTCTCCCTGTTAGACTCTGCCCTGTGTATCTATTCCTTTGGCTGGTGTTCATCCTTTCCCTGTAGTGAACTGTAACTGTGGGCATAATAGCTTCCGAGGAGGTCTGTAAGTCCTTCTAGAGAACTGCTGAAACTGAGACTGGTTTTGGAAACCCATTCTCTCCCCACCTCCCTACTGGTGATTGACGTCAGGAGTCAAGGGAGTGTTGAGGGGACTGTTCCCTCTTGCTGTTTCAGTCTGAATGTGCTCAGTCGTGTCCGACTCTTTGCGATCCCTTGGACTATAGCCCTCCAGACTCCTCTGTCCATGGGATCCTTTGGGCAAGAACACGAGTGGATTGCCATTTCCTTCTCCAGGGGATCTTCCTGACCCAGGGATTGAACCCGGGTCTCCTGCATTGTGGGGGGATTCTTTTTCATCCGAGCCACCAGGCAAACAAAGCAGTTTCCATAACTACAGTTAAGTACCAACTGAAGGGGGTCTATGGACGTGCCAATATGTCTAAATATGAAGAGTAACGATATCACACCTCAAACCTCCCTCCAGCAAGAAAATTCACTTGCAGGTACTTGTAAAACAGTCTAAACTTTATATGCTTAGAAAAACATCATTAGACCTCTTTTTACACAGCTGTTTGTTTGATATATAAACAATATTAATGATTTTTGTATGACTTTAGTGGTTGCAAATTTGAATACCTAAAGGCCCTAGTAGGTAACCTAAAAAAGTGAAGCACTGGCTGAGATCTATGGTGAACTGAGGAACATTTGTCCAATCTCAAAGCATTCAGTGTTAACAAAAAGTTTTTAAACACACTAAGGCTGTAAAAAAATGTCTGCAAAAGGATTTGGTCCGGAGGCCACCAATTTGCCCTTTCTTTATAATTCAGGTTAAAGGTTCCAGTTGCAAATTGCCTTTTTTTTTTCATAAATTAATGTTATAAGACCACTCAAATTTTCTATTTCCATCTCTTCTTAAGTTAGTTTTTATTGAAATTTGTCCATTCAACTTTTTTGGAATAGCTTATTGGCATAAATTTGTTCATAATACCTTTAATTTTTTTTTTGATGCTTATAATAATCTGTAGTAATGCCTCATTTTTTATTTCTGACTGATTATTTGTGCTTTCTATCTACTTTTCTTAGAGTCTTATTATGCATTTATTAATTTTAGAGGTTTCTCCAAGAATTAACTTTGGGCTCTGGTCTTATTATTTTTTTGTAAACATTTTTTTTTTGATGTAGACCATTTTTAAAGACTTTATTGAATTTGTTACAATATTGCTTCTGCTTTATGTTTCAGTTTTTCAGCCCTAAGACACGTGGATCCTAGCTCCTCAACCAGGGATCCAACCCTCAGCCCCTGCACTGGAATGCAAAGTCTCAACCACTGGACCACACGGGGAAGTCCCTTGGTTTTCTTTATTCATACTTCTTTCCTATTTTGTTAATTTCTATTTTTGTATTTCTTTATACCTACTTTATTTTTCTATCTCATTGACATATAGCCCTTTAATTACCAATCTTTCTCTTTTTCTAGTAGAGTTATGAATTTTTCTTAAACCATGGCTTTATTTGCAACTCATAAATACTTGTGTCTATACATAACTAGTTTATTGTACATTAATTTTATAATTAATTAAAAATATATGAATTTTTCTCTATAATTTTTTACTCATAAATTACTTAGAAGTATATTACATTTTTTCAAACTTGTGAATTTTCTAGATTTTATTTGCAATTGAGTATTAGGGTCAGTAAACATACTCTAGTGTGTCCTTTCAGTCCTTAGAGATTTCTTGTGACTTGGTTTATGGAACAACCAACAGTATTTGTAAATATTCCATATGTTCTTGGAAATAATATATGTGTTTTTATAGTTACTGATTGCAACTGTCTATAGATATTCAATAAGCCACCTTCGTAATTGTATTGTTCAAATTTTCTAGATTGTAAATGATTTTTGTTGGTTCTGTAAAGAATCCCTGAAATCTCCCACTATGATTCTGCTTTTGTCTCTTTTGTATCTAGTCAATTTTTGTCTTATATATTTTGAGATTATTAGATACACAAAAATTTCTTGTTACTGTACCTTAAGGATGAATTGAAAAATGTATCATTAGGATAAAGTCTTTTTGCAGTGAAGTTATAGGATGAAAAGTGAAAGTGAAAGTGTTAGTCACTCAGTCATGTCTGACTCTTTGGGACCCCATGGACTGTAGCCCACCAGGCTTTGCTGTCTGTGGGGTTCTCCAGGCAAGAATACTGGAGGGGGTAGCCATTTCCTTCTCCAGGGGATCTTCTTGACCCAGGGATTGAACCTGGGTCTCCTGCATTACAGGCAGATTCTTTACTGTCTGAGCCTCAAGGGAGCCCAAAGTAATATATACCAGCTTTTAAAAATTTAAAGTTTATATAGTATATTTTCTTCCATTTTATTTGTAATGTTATGTTTTAGATATCTCCTTTGTAAATGACTTATAATTTTAAAATATCCTGTTGATGCAGCTAGGTACAGATTGTAGCTACTGGTATTTTAAGGACTTTCAGTTTATTAATAGAAGTGCCTCTTTTCATACACTAAGGAATATGTCCATATAAAGAAAAATAAATATAAAATGTTTTATCTAGGACAAACAACAAAGTCCTATAGCATAGCACAGAGATGTATATTAAAAATCCTGAGATAAACCATAACAGAAAATAATATGAAAAAGAATATATATATATATGTATAACTGAGTCTCTTTGTATTAATTTCTGCTATACAACACTGTAAATAAACCACATTTCAATAAAATAAAAAAAGAAGTATCCTGTTGACAATGCTGCTGCTGCTGCCAAGTCACTTCAGTCGTGTCTGACTCTGTGCGACCCCATAGACGGTGGCCCACCAGGCTCCCCCGTCCCTGGGATTCTCCAGGCAAGAACACTGGAGCGGGTTGACAATGCATGTCATTTAATTGGAATGATTATTATATCCACGGGGTTCTTCCCTGGTGGCTCGGTGGTAAAGAATCTGCCTGCAGTGCAGGAGACACAGATTTGATCTTTGGGTTAAGAACACCTCGAGGAGGAAATGGCAACCCACTCCAATATTCTTGCCTGGGAAATCCCATAAACAGAGGAGCTGGTGGTCTAGAGTCCGTGGAGTCACAAAGAGTTGGACATGACTGAGCGTGCACGCCATGCTGTTTCATTCATATTTAATGTAATTATTGATCTTTTGAGATTTGTGTTTAAATCTACAGTCTTACTATGTCTTCTTTGGTGTTTCACTGCGCTGCAAAACTGGGTGATTCCAAGAATGAGAGTGGGTGGGGTTGGGCAGAAAGAAAATTGTAAGGAGCCAGGAAACTTAAGTTTTAGGCATTCTCATAGCTTTATGACTCTGGCCAAGTCATTTATATCTTCTTTGGCTACTTTTGCTTCTTCTCTTATAAAGAAATTGGATTAGAAAATGGCTGACTTTTCTAGACTTAAAGATTTAATGGTAGAAAGGAAAGCATTATCACAAGTGTAAAAGAGAAGGCGAAATTGTATCTATTCTCTGGGGGAGGGGGGAGTGTGCACACTGATTTTTCAGGAGTTTGGGTTTTCTGAAGAAATGCCAATGACTGAAAAAGACATATAAACACAGCTATAATTGAAGTAAGCTTTGCTGGTTCATTATCTTTGAAAGGAATTTAAAATGCTCTTTCCAATTGAAGACAGAAATCTTCCAAATTTTTTTTTTTGCAAAGAATGATGCCTCACAATATGTTAAGAAGCTTACCTTTCACTACACACATGGCAGACATTTGTAACAGCAGAAATTATCCTCTATGTAAATATTGTCCAGTAAATTAATCAAACTTCTACAATTGCTGCTGCTGCTGCTAAGTCGCTTCAGTTGTGTCCGACTCTGTGCGACCCCATAGACAGCAGCCCACCAGAGAACTGATTAAATATCAGGTGCTTAGTTAGATGCCTCAAAGAAGGAGAACAGATGGTTCCTTGCCTCAGGGAGTTTTAATCTGGAGATGTTGAATGGAGAACCATTTAGGTCTTACCAGAAAAATAAAGCGTTTAAAATGAGAGAATTTAGTGCAAAAGGTAGTTATACAAATGATGGAATTGTTGAGAAGCCGGCAGGGGGAGAGCGCGGTGACCCAGGAAATGATGTGGACCTGCTGCTAGGATGGTTTTCTAGAGGCATGGAGAAAGAAACGGTCTATGGTAGGTGGGGTGGAGAGGCCAGCATTCCCCTGGAAGTTGGTGGAAATAGGACTGAAAGGCTCAGAGTAAAGCAGAAAACCCACCGGATAGCGCGCCATGGAACAGTTTTGTAAACAAGAAATGTGCTGGTAAGAAACGTCTGGCGCTGGCTCCTAAACTTACCAGGGGTAACTGTGGGAGACACCATAACAGAACTGAGCTTAGCAGTAGCAACCGGGAAGCTGGCACTCTGCAAACATCAAGACCAGAGGGTGAATCAGGTAGGTATAATGTTTGTAAAAATTGAAGGGCTGGAGGAGCAACTGCGAAAGTCTTTCCTGCAGAGGTGTGAAGATGCTCGATGGAAAATGGCATCTCCAGGGGCAAAGGAGATGAACAGTCAATGAGTCTTACTGCGTCAAGACAATCAAAAGAAATCAAGGATAGACGAGATCAGTCACTCGATAACAAGGCACAGCTACTCGCCCATTTTTGCCCGTTTTGGAACCCAAATCCAGTGGGAAGCCAATAATTCAAGAGGAAGGAGGTTTCAATATCATGGAAGTGCATTCAGCAATGATCCCCCCAGGTTTTCCCCAAAGGAATTTATAACCATTTACTGGAGTAACTGTACAGTGGGGAAAGGGGAGTGGACTTGGACGGACACAGGTTTCAACTTACAGTGACGCCTGGAGACCAAAGTGCCATCACACCCTCCGGCCCCCCCCGTTAGCCTGGGGGCACAGGAGACCCTGTTTGAAGTCTTGGTGATGGTCCACCTCACAGCCCACAAGGTCTGTGGACTGTCAGTCATCATGTTCCTGGTTTTCCTGCTTCCTTCCTTCTTTCCTTCTTTGTTTTTTCTCTTGAAGTAGACTTGATGTACAATATTTCATTAGTTTCAAGTGTACAACACTGTCATTAAGATTTTTATAAATTATACTCCATTTAAAGTTATCATAAATAGCGGCTATATATTTCACTGTGCTGTACAATATATCCTTGTTGCTTGTCTATTTTACACATAGTAATTTATATCTCTTAATCCCCTCTTGTTTTCTTGCCCCTCTCTTCTTCTCTCCTAGCTTGTTCTCTATATCTGTGAGTCTGCTTCTGTTTTGGTATATACATTGTTTTGTTTTGTTTTAGATTCCAAATACAAGTGAGCACGTAGAGTATTTGTCTTACTTTTTTCACTAGGCATAATACTCTATAGGGCCATTCATGTTGATGTAAATAGCAGAATTTCATTCATTTTTTTATGGTTGAATAATATTCCACTGGGCTTCCTGGTGGCTCAGATGGTAAAGAGTTCACCTGCAATGCAGGAGACCTGGGTTCAATCCCTTGGGTGTAAAGAACACCTGGAGAAGCAAATGGGCACCCACTCCAGTATTCTTGCCTGGAGAATTCCAGACACAGAGAAGCCTGGCAGACTACAGCCCATGCGATTGCAGAGTTGGACACGACTGAGCAACTAATGGTTCTTTCATTATTCCACTGTATATACATCCGTACATTCATCTTTTTAATCCATTCATCTGCTGATGGACACTTAGATCTCTTTCAGACTTTGGCAATTGTAAGCAAGGCTGCTCTGAACTTTAGGGTACATGTATCTTTTTGAATCCGGGTTTGTTTTTTGGATATATATCTAGGAGTGGAACTGCTGAGTCATACGGTAGCTCTATTATTAGTTTTCTGAGGAATTCCCATACTGTTTTCCATAGTGTCTACACCAGTTTACAGTCCTAGCAACAGAGTACAGGGAATTGAGGGAAATATGGGCAAGATCTAGCCATCGTGGTTTCCTTGGGAAGGAATGAGTGAGGCAGAGTTGGCAGGTTAGCCCTGGCAGGCTCTGGGGCACAGGGTGCTATTAGTATGAGAGCCCAACAAAGGAGGAGACTGAGGGTATTGGCACTGGATCAGCTGGCTAGCATTGGAAAAGCATACTAGTGAGCAAGTTGTTCACTATCTCTAAGAATTGACTAACCCTGGGAGGGACAGTCCCTCGAGTTAGCGAGGCCTCAATGACCAAACATCAGAATACAGAAAATGAGAGAGATGGTTCATATACACAGACACAGTATATAGCCATGGATCTGGGAAATGTGTCCTTCTCCTTCCCTGTGAGAGAAGAGGGCCAGAAACAGGCTGCATTCACAGGGAAAGCTCAGTAGGATACATGTTCAGTTTTGCTCCGGGACTATGTAAATTCTTTACCTTCTATCATAATATTCTCTGAATAGATCTGGGTTGTTTGGACCTCCCACAGAACATCACATTGGCCTACTATGTTGATAACATCATGCTAATCAGACTAGACAAGCAGGAAGAGGCCAGTATGCCAGAGACCCTGATAGTGCAAATAAACTCCAGACAGAGAGAGACCAGATTCTGTGATGATCTATGCTGTCATGTGAGTAGCATTTCTAGGGGTAACTTGTCTGAGGATGTGACTGTTCAGAGTTGAGGATAAAAACCTCTCTCTTGCCCCAATTAAGGACAGCTTTGTGGGGTTCACCCATCTTCAGGACTCCCCATGGAGTCCCCCAAATGCCTTTTGAGGTCTCATCACAGTTTGACCCCTCCTCTATCAGGCCTACTTCTTGCCTTTCACTTCTCTGATGTTGATCCCAAGAGTATTTGCAAATCAGCCTCCGGTACCCTAATCTCTATCTCAGCATCTGCTTCCTCGGGTAGCCCAACCTGCGACAAAGAGTTCTCCTTCATTACCATTTGAGCATCAACACTCACAGAAGAATCGATCCATGAGGACAGATAGGAAAGAAATCTGGTAAAACAAATGGAAACAACCAAACACTATTCTAGAAATGTCAGTCATGGCCTCTTCCGAGTACTCTCACCTGTAACCCCAGTTGAGGCTGGAAGTGTCCTGTTTCATACCTGTACCAATCCCTCTTACCAGGTCGGTTACACTCAAGACCCTGATCTAAGGCTAATTTACTCATTGGTCAGCCAGTGATAAGTGATTTGGGTGGTCTGGTGTGGAAACACAAAAAGCCAGGTCAATCAAATTCTCGACTGTAGAATGGACCGAACGTGAGTGGTTTAGCTCCCTCGGTTGTGTGTGGAGTATAAAGGCGTGATAAAGGCAGTCGGGGAATGAATATTACAGTCTCTGTACAAAAGGATGCAGCTTAATGAGACAGTGGGCTATAGAAAAGAAAGAGGTTGAGGTGGGAAGAGGGAGGGAACCTTGGTTCTTCCTGGCTTTCCATTTCCAGTTTCTGCAGGGCTGAGCAGCACTTTGCTTCTTACCTTTGAGTTCCAAGAGATTCCTGAGAATATGCTTCAATTGCGTTGCATTGAATGACTCTCTTACAGCCAGAAGAAACTTCCTAGAATGGAAGCTTTGAGGGGCATCACTTCTTATTTGATTTATCCCATCACTTTCTTTCCTTTATTATTAGAAACTCTCCATGGATTGTTTTTATTGCTCCATTTAAACAGTGAGCTTTTGGAGGTCAGTGTTCTGTAGGTTTTAGAGAAGGCTAATGACAGTAATAATAATAGCTCATGTTAGTTCAGCTTTTACCATGGGCCAGACACTGGGCTGGGTGCTTTACATGCACAGACTTCCATAGTATACGCTCAACTGTGAGTTGTTATCATAATCACTATTCATAATAATTACCTTAACCTACTTACCCTGTGGGTAAAACCAGAGGAAATGAACTTGCAAGACAGCTGGAGGGAGGAAAGAAATAATTTATTCTTAGGGCAGTAATATTTTTCCTTAAGATTTCTTTTTCTTCTTAAAAAAAGTGATACTGTTTTTTTAAAGGAGGAAATGTGGAAAATACAGAAAATCACAAGGAAGATAATTTTTAAAAATTAATTAATTTGTTTTAATTGGAGGATAATTACAATAGTGCAATGGCCTCTGCCATACATTGACATGAAGTAGCCATAGACATACGTGTGTCTCCTCCCTGCAGAACCCCCCTCCCACCTCCCTCCCCACCTCATCCCTCCAGGTTGTCACAGAGTACCAGCTCTGGGTTCCTTGTGTCATACATCAGACTCCCACTGTCTTACAGATGGTAATGTATATGTCTCAGCATTATTCTCTCAAATCATCCCGCCCTTTCCTTCTCCCACTGTGTCCTAAAGTCTTTATGTCTGTGTTAGGGAAGACAGTTTTAAAAATCATCTTTATGTTCACCATTAGAGAGAAACATTGCTGACACTTCGGTGTATATTTTGCACACGTGTGGGCACGTGTGTTCAGGAGCATGTGTGTGCACACACACATGCCTTCTATTTTGTCATTCCCCCCCCCTCAACACACACACACTCTGAATGTGTGAACATTTCCTGCACATGCTTCCAGGGCATGACATTTTTTTAAGAGCGGTGTAGCATCCACCGAACGGATAGGTGTCAGGGAAGCAATAAACAAAGGACCTGGGAGCCTGTTCTGGGAGGACTGTGAACTCTTTTGACATTTTCAGGTGCATTTCTGCCTGGATCAGGGGAAAGGCTGTATGACCTCTGGAGGGCACTGTGTTTCTAAAATTATTCTGAAAACAAGAAATTATTGCATCTTCATACCCACCTTCCTTCTGCTTCCCTCATCTTATGTTGATTTTGAAAACTTTTGCTCTTGGACACCTCGAGGCTTCTGAGGATTGGTTCCTTGGATTTGGTCTCTTCAGAGTCTGGATTCTGGGGCCCGTGCGAATGGCCTGAGTCTCCTATTAAGAGTCCTACTCGTTCATTTCTCTGCACAACACCAGTAGGTACCAGCAGATGGCGCTGTGAGCAAGTGCGTCTGCCTAGGTGTGATTTACACAAGCCCTTGAAGGCTTTAAATATTTATCCACAAAATTCAATAAAGCTGTTCATCAAATCTAATGCTTGGAATTTGGGCAGCCCATGAAAATATTATCATATTTTGCCTGAGGTTCCAGAATCGTCTGCTGTGTGATGTGTTTGTATATTCAGACTCCTGATATTTGTTTATCACAGGCAGGAAGGAATTCATGTTACATAGTGGAGACTGTGCACAGAGATCAGGCCTGGAAAACCCTCCTGAAATGTTCCTTTAGATATTGCAGAAATTGTGAGCTCCTTACCTGACTGAGAAGTCATGTAAATTAGACATAAATTTGATCCATCTCTGTATCCTCAGCACCCATCAGGTGCCTGGCAGAGAGNATTCATGTTACATAGTGGAGACTGTGCACAGAGATCAGGCCTGGAAAACCCTCCTGAAATGTTCCTTTAGATATTGCAGAAATTGTGAGCTCCTTACCTGACTGAGAAGTCATGTAAATTAGACATAAATTTGATCCATCTCTGTATCCTCAGCACCCATCAGGTGCCTGGCAGAGAGAAAGGGCTTCATGAACCAGTTAATTCAGGGAGGAAGAAGTGGGGTAAGATTATTTTTTGATTTTGAAGGTGTGTGTGTGTGTGTGTGTGTGTGTGTGTGTGTGTGTGTGTGTGCACAGCAGGGGAAAAGTTTGCAGTTAATGATAATTATGGTATGAGTATGCGACCCCCTAAGGAGAGTTTGGAAATGCTTCTGGCCATCACAATGATTGGGTGGGTGGATGGGTGAGAGGTGTCCCCTCTGGCATTTAGTGGGCAGGATCTAAGGGTAGTGAATATGCAGGAAATAATTCAGCACATAGAATTGTCTTGTCCAAAATGCCATCTGCTCCCCCTTTAAGAAGCACTATATGGTTTCTTTCTAGCTGGCAATGTTATGAAAGCCAGGTAACTTCTCTGAACAACAGTTTACCTCATCTGGAGAATGGGAATATAAGCATTCATCTTGATTACCTCATAAAATTGTGAATTTCAAGTATGTAACCTATGTTTTTTAAAAACTTTTAATTTTGTACTTGAGGACAAATGTTTAACAATGTTTAGATAGTTTCAGGTGGACATCAAAGGAACTTGGTCTATTGCTCAAGCTCCAAATCAGAGCCATCTTTGATTCCCCCCAAAGTCCAAATTCTCAGCATTCATATCTATTCTACACTAAAAATTTAACTCAAATGTATTTCTTTCTTCATCTTTCCTGCTTCCACCCAGGCTAGTCATGACCTTTGACCTCTGACCTCCCGAGTGAACCTCTGAAGCTAAGGGATCACAAGGTCCCTTTTGCCCCCTCTATGGCATTCTACCACATAGCAGCCATAATCAGCTTTAAAAGATACACAGTGGATCTTTATATGGAAGTGTCACTTCCCAGTGTAAATCCATCCATTGACTTCCTCCTTCCATTGTAATTAAAGCCACTCCTTCCTTTGACTTGTAAGACCTTTTATGTTGTGGTCTTTTCGGACACTTTTTGTGATTTTTCACATGGATTGTCTCTATGCTCACTCCAGTGCACTTAAACTTTGATTCTTGAACTACCAAGCTGTTTCCAGCCTCAGAATTTTTTCCCTTGCTATTATCTCTATCCAGAAGACTTTTTTAAAACAAACAAACAAACAAAAAAACAGGTTTTTAATGATCATTTTTGGCCATACCACACACATGTGGAACATCCCTGACCCAGGCCCTCTGCAGTGGGAACTTGGAGTTTTAACCACTGGCTCACCAGGGAGCTTCCTACCCAGAACACTCCTCCGGGTCTTTTACCTCTTCACATCTCAGTTCAGATACCACTTCTCAGAGAAGCTACTGCTAGTCTTACCATGTAGACCCGTCTTACTAGGCATCATCTATCCTGTGATCCTGTTTAATTTTTTTTAACAATGCTTATCACCCTCTGGAGGCCCATTTGTTTTTATACATTCATTAGTTGAGTCTATTAGGATGATATTGTGGTGAAAGCAGGCACTCTCTCTGACTTGTCACTGCTGTGTTCCTAGGATCTAGAACGCTGCCGAACACACGCCTTAGTGAATATTTGCGGATAAACAAAATGGGGCTCTGGTTCAGCATTTCTTTTGGGGTTGCAGCTGAGCTGTTGGCTGGGTTCAGTCATCTGAAGGCTTGACTGGGGCTGGAGGATGAGTTTTTAAGGTGACTCACCCACGTGGCAGGGGACCTATGCTCCTTGCCACGTGGACCTCTCCATGAGATGCTCAAGACGTTAAAGCAACTTCCCTGGGAACAAGCAATCTAAGAGATTGGGGGAAAGCTGGGAGGACTTTTTTAATCTCACCCCCCCATTGTCACTTTTGCCATATTCTGTTTGTTGGAAGAGAGTCATTGAGTTCAGCCTACACTCAAAGAGAGAGTAATTAGAGGCCACCTTTGGAAGGGGGTATGTTGAAGAACAGGTAGACATATTTTAATCTTTTAGTTTTATTTTTTTCATTTTTAAATTTAAGTATAGTTGATTTTTGGCTTAGTCAATAACGAATCTGCGTCCCAATGCAGGAGGCAGAAGAGGTGTAGGTTCAATCTCTGGGTTGGGAAGGTCCCCTGGAGAAGGAAACGACAACTTGTGCCAGTATTCTTGCCTGGAAAATTCCATGAACAGAGGAGCCCGGTGGGCTACCGTCCACAGGGTTGAAAAGAATCGGACATGCCTGAGTGTGTGCACATGCACACATAGCTGATTTACAGTGTTGGTTACCGCTGCACAGCAAAGCGATTCAGTGATGTACAGTTCAGCTCAGTTCAGTCCAGTCGCTCAGTCATGTCCAACTCTTTGAGACCCCATGAATCGCAGCACACCAGACCTCCTCCCTGTCCATCACCAACTCCCAAAGTCCACCCAAACCCATGTCCATTGAGTCGGTAATGCCATCCAGCCATCTCATCCTCTGTCGTCCCCTTCTCCTCCTGCCCCCAGTCCCTCCCAGCATCAGAGTCTTTTCAAATGAGTCAGTTCTTCGCATCAGGTGGCCAAAATATTGGAGTTTCAGCTTCAGCATCAGTCCTTCCAATGAATATTCAGGACTGATTTCCTTTAGGATAGTCTGGTTGGCTCTCCTTGCAGTCCAAGGGACTCTCAAGAGTCTTCTCCGACAGGGTCTTAGTTGCATCACGAGAAATCTTCACTGTGGCATATGGGAGCATTAGTTGCAGTATGTGGGCTCTAGTTCCCTGATCAGGGATCCAAGCCAGGCGCCCTGCCCTGGGAGCATGGAGCCTTAGCTACTGGGGTCACCAGGGAAGTCCCTCCATTATGGTTTAGCACAGGATATTGAACATGGTTTTCTGTGTCATACAGTAGAATCTTGCTGCTTATCCATTCCACGTATAAAAGCCTACATCTGCTAACCCCAGCTTCCCATTCCCCCAACCCTCTCCCTCTTGGCAACACCAGTCTGTCCTCTTGTGGACATATTTTAAAATAGGCACACTCAAGCCATCATTTGCTAAGCCTGGCACTCTTTCACTGAACCATATATCTCTTCCAGGCTTCATTTAGTGGTTTAAAACATGTCGCTACCAACACAAAGGCAAGAAGTGAAAACAGGGATGGTTAGACACAACTACCCCCCCAGCTTCTGAACCCAAAGAGACTCAGCCTAGTGATGTGTGACTAGTAGCATCCTCTTGGTCTGTGAAGGAGCACCTGGGAAACACAGGCACAGCCTTAACTTTTCTTCTTACCTCTTTGTACTGACTTCATATCTTTCAACATTGGTATTTGGCACGGGGTGGCACAGATACAATCTTGGCCCTTAAGCTACTGAAAATGAAACCCCAGTGATAATAACTGGGGCTAGAAAATCCAAAGCCAAGGGAAACTTGTCTCTGAGAATCCTAGTTAATTGAAGTAATTAAATCAGCAGGAAGCCATCTGAACAATTATCACACTACAAGGAAAAACTCGTTTTAAGGCCTTCAAATAAACATTCTAATAAATAGCTATTAGTTTATATTTGTAAATACCATTGGCTTATCAGGAAATTTGCTAATTGATTTTTAATTAAGGGGAATTGGACATTTATAGTAGGACTGCCTTGAGTTCATGGCTTCCCAGGTGGCGCTAGTGGTAAAGAACCAGCTTGCCAATGCAGGAGACATAAGAGATGTGGATTTAATTCCTAGGTCAGGAAGATTCCCTGGAGGAGGACATGGCAACCCACTCCTCCAAAGCCAAGAAGAGAAACAAAATAAGGTCACTAAAGAAATTTCAAGCTTTTGGGGAAGGAAATGGCAACCCTCTCCAGTATTCTTGCCTGGGAAATCCCATGGATAGAGGAGCCTGGCAGGCTACAGTCTATAGGGTCGCAAAGAATCAGACACAACCGAAGCAACTTAGCATGCCTTGAGTTCAACGCCCTCCTTCTGGTTTGGTCATGGAGCCCTGGACTCATTTTGAGAAATTAAGAAAGGAACTTGGTCTCTCTTGGCCAAAGTTGCGGTTTTCTTTTCTGGGATCCTACTTTAGATTATTCCACGAGGAGCTAGTTGATGGTGTCTCTATATCTTCACGAGCAGAAGAACCTGAAGTCATGTTACCATGAGAAAAACAAGAGGGTCCTTGTAGAAATACAGTTGAGGGACTTTCCTGGTAGCCCAGTTGTTAAGAGTCCATCTTCCAATGCAAGAGACGTGAGTTCAGTCCCTGGATTGGGAAGATCCCCTGGAGAAGGGGAATTACTATGTTCAGAGGTTACAGNCCTGGTAGCCCAGTTGTTAAGAATCCATCTTCCAATGCAAGAGACGTGGGTTCAGTCCCTGGATTGGGAAGATCCCCTGGAGAAGGGGAATTACTATGTTCAGAGGAGCTTGGCGGGTTACAGTCTATGATCAGGGAATTAAGATCCCCCATGCCTGGAGGGCAACTAAGCCTGTGCTCCGCAACTGAACCCTTGACCCGCAACTAAAGAGTTGGTGCACAACTTCGAAAGATCCCGCGTGACATAAGGAAGATTCTGCTTGCCACAACTAAGACTCAGTGCAGCCAAAAAAATAAAAAAAAAGAGAGAGAGAGAGAGTCTGCAGGCCTTTCCCAAGGGGGAAAAAAAAAGCCATTTGCACACACACGATTTTATGTACAATTTGGGGAATTTAATCACCCTCTGGAAATCAGTGGTGGACTCCCTAAGGGTCTATTTATCCCAAGATAAGAACCCGGGCCATTTACGCAGCAACAAGGTGTTATCCACCAAGCAGAGGTGTAGACTTCATATCAGAACTGAAGATACAACTGTTTGGGCTCTCAGGAGAGACTCCCTTCCCACTTCCCTTAAGTCTGCTGTCTGTCAATGATTAGGGGGAAAGGGCACCAGGTTGAAAGGAACAGTTTATCAGGGATTCAACCTCCTCGTTGGCTTCCCAGGTGCTGNTCTCAGGAGAGATTCCCTTCCCACTTCCCTTAAGTCTGCTGTCTGTCAATGATTAGGGGGAAAGGGCACCAGGTTGAAAGGAACAGTTTATCAAGGATTCAACCTCCTCGTTGGCTTCCCAGGTGCCGCTAGTGGTAAAGAATCTGCCTGCCAATGCAGGAGACATAGGAGACACAGTTTCATCCCTGGGTCGGGAAAATTCCCTGGAGGAGGACGTGGCAACCCACCCCCGTATTCTTGCCTGGAGAATCTCATGGACAGAGGAGCCTGGTGGGCTACAGTCCATGAAGTTGCAAAGAGTTGGACACGACTGAAGTGACTTAGAATGCATGTATCCTCTTTGTTACCTTATTGGAAGGCACCTATGTTAGCTTTTCTCATAATATTTATGTNTGGAGGAGGACGTGGCAACCCACCCCCGTATTCTTGCCTGGAGAATCTCATGGACAGAGGAGCCTGGTGGGCTACAGTCCATGAAGTTGCAAAGAGTTGGACACGACTGAAGTGACTTAGAATGCATGTATCCTCTTTGTTACCTTATTGGAAGGCACCTATGTTAGCTTTTCTCATAATATTTATGTAATGACGTATTTTGGAATCAGATATCCTAACATAATCGCTCACTGCTTTCTCCAATTCAAGGTTCATTTGGGTAGGGGGGTTGCTTGGATTTGACAGTAACTGGCTCTGTTTTATGGGCATGCCCACATCCCCCTCCACTTCTTCGACATATCAGCGGCAGAGTAATATGATAAAGTTCTTACTTGACACGCTGAGTAGTCTGTAATATGCTAACATTTCTGTATCATGTTAGTATTGCATTAAGCTAATATGATACTAATTCAAGATGACAGGAGAAATGACTAATACAATAAGACCTTCAGCTAGTCTCTTGGGCTGCCACACGTGTCTGATTTAATTCACCTGAAACCTCCAATGGATGGGCAGGGTTAAAGTGCCATGGGGCCACTGGAAGTGAAAGTCTCTGAAAAACAAAAATGACTGGATATTTCCTGTCTGTCTTTCCCTCCCCCACCCTCCATCTCTGCATCCTAATTCCGGGGAGGCAGAAAAAAGAGGAGTGGTCAGACAGGAGGAGTGGTTGGTTGAGTGACTCAAATTCAAGGTCTTAGCTCTCAAAGTATTCATCTTGGTCAAGTTACTTAATTCTTTTGAGTTTCAATTTCCTGTGGAAAATAATGTAATAACCTCATGGGGCCATTTTGAGGATTAAATGAGGCAATGTGATGAGATGGTTAACTAGCATCACTGACGCAATGGACATGAAATTGAACAGACTCTGGGAGACAGCGGAGGACAGAGGAGCCTGGCGTGCTGCAGTCCATGGGGTTGCAAAGAGTTGGACGTGACTCAGCGACTAAGCAACACATACCTAGGGCTCAAACAATGATGATAGTGAAGACAACAAAACGGTATCTCACTTGGACACACAAACTGAAGGCCTTACTTGGATCTAGAGATTTACTTGAAAAAAATTTTTTGTTGTGGTAAAAAATGCAGACATAAAATTTACCATTTTAATCACTTCTGTTTTCCCATTTAATTGCGTCTTCTTTCATTTTTTTCAGCAACGTTTTGCTGTTTTCAGTATATGTCTTTTGCCTCTTCTGTTGTTTATTCTCTTTTTAAAGTATAAATTTATTTATTTTAATTGGAGGCTAATTACTTTACAATATTGTATTGGTTTTGCCATACATCAACATGAATCCACCACAGGTGTACACGTGTTCCCCATCCTGAACCCCCCTCCCTGCTCCCTCCCTGTACCATCCCTCTGGGTCATCCCAGTGCACCAGCCCCAAGCATCCTGTACCATGCATCGAACCTGGACTGGCGATTCATTTCTTATATATTATACATGTTTCAATGCCATTCTCCCAAATCATCCCACCCTCTCCCTCTCCCACAGAGTCCAAAAGACTGTTCTATACATCTGTGTCTCTTTTGCTGTCTCACATACAGGGTTTCGTTACCATCTTTCTAAATTCCATGTATATGCATTAGTATACCGTATTGGTGTTTTTCTTTCTGGCTTACATCACTCTGTATAATAATTCTTAAGTATTTTCTTCTTAATTTTTGAGGTTATTATAAATGGAATTGTTTTCTTAATTTCTTTTTGGATTGTTCAGGGAGACACCTTTTGTTATACGTTTTCTTGAAATGTTCAGTTTTTAAAATTATGTGAGCACATGGTAAAAAATTCACACATCATAGAAACATATACAGTGAAAAATAAGTCTTTCCTTCATACCTGACCACCAGATTCAAGCTCTCTCTCCCAGATTCCCTCATTTTTATTGCTAGTTGATTGTTACACCTTCCAGAGATGTGCTGTCTTGATAGAGTTATTTCACGAACAGATGGCAATGTGCAATGCACACTGTTTTGGACCTTGCTTTTTTCCTTTTAAATTCAGTATATCATAAAGATGGCTCTAGATCAGCACACCAGGAAATACCTTATTCTATTGAAAGGCTACTGACTTTTTACTTGTATACCTTTATTTTTCAAGCCATTTCCATAGTGAGAGGCATTTAGATTATCCCCAGATTTTGCTATTAGAAAGAATGATTCAGTGGACATCCTTGTACATGTATCGTTGAGTATAGCTATGAATGTACTACTGGGATAAATTCTTGAATCTGTTTCTAGACAGGCAATTGCTGAATCAAGATTATGTACATGGGAATTATGGGGAGATTGTGTTGGAGTTTTAACAATTTACATACTGCTGATGGTATACAAGGAAAGATGTTTTTCCCATATCAGTAGTGGCATTTTGATTTTTGCCAGATTTTGATAGGTTAAAATAATGGCATATTTTTAATGGTTTAATTTTTCATGTTTAAATAACAAGTCATGTTCAACATATTTTTTCTTTTTTTTGAGATATAATTGACATGGCACTGTATTAGTTTAAGATGTATAGCATAAAGATTTGAATTACTTACATAATGAGATGAAACCCCATAAGTTTAGAGGATATACATCATCACACATACATACAAAATTCAGTTCAGTTCAGTTCAGTCACTCAGTCATGTCTGACTCTTTGCGACCCCATGAATCACAGCACGCCAGGCCTCCCTGTCCATCACCAACTCCCAGAGTTTATTCAAACTTACATCCATCGAGTCGGTGATGCCATCCAGCCATCTCATCCTCTGTCGTCCCCTTCTCCTCCTGCCCCCAATCCCTCCCAGCATCAGAGTCTTTTCCAATGAGTCAGCTCTTCGCATGAGATGGCCAGAGACCTGGAGTTTCAGCTTAAGCATCTTTCCTTCCAAAGAAATCCCAGGGCTGATCTCCTCTAGAATGGACTGGTTGGATCTCCTTGGAGTCCAAGGGACTCTCAAGAGTCTTCTCTAACACCACAGTTCAAAAGCATCAGTTCTTCAGTGCTCATCCTTCTTTACAGTCCAACTCTGACATCCATACATGACTACTGGAAAAGCCATGGTCTTGACTAGATGGACTTTGGTGGCAAAGCAATGTCTCTGCATTTGAATATGCTATCTAGGTTGGTCATGACTTTTCTTCCAAGGAGTAAGTGTCTTTTAATTTCATGGCTGCAATC